>JAHHUM010002917.1:513194-652171 GCA_036173005.1 Crenichthys baileyi | reverse complement strand
GTGGTTTTATGTTTTTTGGATACAATCCGGGTTAGCACCCGAACATCCCTTTCAGACAGCTTCCTCTTGCGTCCACAGTTAATCCTGTTGGATGTGGTTCGTCCTTCTTGGTGGTATGCTAACATTACCCTGGATACCGTGGCTCTTGATACATCACAAAGACTTGCTGTCTTGGTCACAGATGCGCCAGCAAGACGTGCACCAACAATTTGTCCTCTTTTGACCTCTGGTATGTCACCCATAATGTTGTGTGCATTTCAATATTTTGAGCAAAACTGTACTCTTACCCTGCTAATTGAACCTTCACACTCTGCTCTTACTGGTGCAATGTGCAATTAATGAAGACTGGCTACCAGGCTGATCCAATTTAGCCATGAAACCTCCCACACTAAAATGACAGGTGTTTCAGTTTCATTGTCCAACCCCTGTATGTATATGTGTGTGTGTGTGTGTGTGTGTGTGTGTGTGTGTGTGTGTGTGTGTTTCAAGTTCCTTCTCAATGTAGATACGATTATCACAAAACTGTCCAAACTGCAGAATAACAGCAATATCTCTCTGGCTCAGTCCAAGTATGAAATGGAATTTAATAAGCTTATCTGCATCATCATCATCATGTTTGAAGCTAAACACAAAACCTTAAGTGTTCTAACTATAAAATTTTATGTGTCCACAATATATTATCAAGTTAGTATAATATAAAATTGATATTGTAAGAACATGAAAGAATCTTTTCGATAGTGGAAGTGGAACCACTGAGAAACGAATGCTATTCAGCCACAAAATGATAGGCCATGTAAAATCACTCAGGATACTGAGGTGCATAGTGCAGAGGGGTCACCAGCTTTCTGCAGAGTTAGTAGCTACAGTCAGTCAAACTTTGTGCGGCCTTTTTTTTTGTTTTGCTCGTGAACAATGTGTACCTTTGGGATGAATTAGGCCAGAGACTACGAGCCAGGGCTTCTCACCCAACAACACAGCCTGACCTCACAAATGTGCTTCTGGAAGAAGCTCCCATAAACTGCTCACTCCCAAACTTTGAGGTTAACCTTCCCAATTAGTCTGAAACTGCTAAGAGCATGCTGACATCATATTAAACCCTATGAATAAAAATGAGATATCTCTCTAGTTCATATGTGGTGTGAAGGCAGGTGAGCGAATACATTTGACAATATTATGTCTAGACATTGACCTCTGGATTTGAAACGTTTTGTATTTGAATGTTCAAGCGTCAACAGGTTAGTTTTCTTAATATAAATAAAACAAGATTTTAAACACTATTTTGAGAGTTTATTTGATGGTTAAAGGAAAATTTGCAAAAGTATCAGACACTCTTCATCAAAAGAGAGGATAAACCATAGTTTCAGTGAGATTATTGTACTCACTATGTATTTCACTTTAACTGCCTGCTGAAATCGGATGTTTTTTTGCCCTGATAGTGTTTACAAAGCTTTATGTAAGCATTGGTGTCTTCTCAAAAAGAGATACATAGAACATTTTTTTAAATGTAGTGACAAAAAAAAAGCCCTGCAGTTTTGCTTTGCAGCCCAGTTTTCATTTAACTATTTTTCTTTTTCAGTTGTGTTCGGGTTTGCAGCTCATCCTAGTTAAGTCCATTTCCATTTTGTAGGTGAGAACTATGTAAAAAAAAAAAAAGAAATTTATTCGGGGATTTGTCAAGTGAGGAGATATGAATGGCTACTCTGATCTGCATGAGTGTCAGCATTCCAAGTTCTCCCAGCAACTGTCTCTTCAGGACACTGGGGAAGTGGTGGCCTAGTGGTTAGAGAGCAGGGCATTCACGTCCCAGAGGATACAAGTACCCTGGTTTGAAGACCACAGCCTTCCACTTTGGGTCCTTGAGCAAGACACTTAGCCCATGAATGCTCCCTGGGCGCCGCACAAAGGCAGCCCACTGCTCCCTATATAGATGTGTTAAATGCAGAGGACAATTTCTCCATTGTGAGATCAATAAAGTCTATGTTATTAATCAGTGAGCTGTGCAGTGGTGTTGTAAAACACAGTAGCTGAGAACGGTTGGAGCTAAAAATCGGACTTTTTTACATTTAGATCAGTTGCTTTGCCTCTTGAACTCTACCAACAGATTCTTTGGCCCTAAAAAGTCTCTTCGGGTTAATTCTACACATGTGGGGATTGGAAGAGAAATCGGTCTATGTACAATATAGAGATTGAATGAAATATACAGTCTGTTCATTTGTATCAAACTGAGAAAAACTGAACCCTGAAGAACGCTTGACATCAGCAGTCTTTTTGTGCTGATGCTGGACACACGTAGAGTTAAAATCAAGGTAAAACTAACCAGTTTCTGATGATCTTTACAATCACAACCAACAGCCACAGTAATCTCAAAGATTGTTAGTCTGTTGACACCATGACATTAACTCTGGTTGCGTGCTCCTCCTTCAGCCTTGCGTTTTTCTCTTTCCTTTAAAGACAAGATTCCAATTGTTTCGTAACATTAGGACGAGGGAATTTTGGTGGGTAATGAGTTCGCCATCTTCCACTATTTACTGTCACAAATCTCCCCCAGTTTACCTGTGTAAAGGATTTGTGTGCAAGGAAACAGTGTCCCTTCTTGTCAGTGTGCAGCTATAAACCTTCAGTTTATGGTTAACAATAAACAGTATACATCACTATAATTTGAGTATTATATAATTTCTCTCTGGAGGAGTTTGGTAAATAAAAGCAATTGATAACATCTTCTCATTGTATTACAAATTAGAAAAAGAACTGAAAGATTAAAAAGTTTATTCAGCCACAGGAAAAGATCACTCAGGTTAAACTCCACACAGCTTCCAGGAATCACTGAAGCAGAAGGAAGGATTAGTGACTTGTAGTTTCTCCAAATCTTGCAAGGATCAGAAAAGTCACTAACCTGTTCTTGTCTTGGGTTAAACTTGAAACCCAGAGGGGAAACCTCAGTGGGTAGAAGGCAGGGATCTCCACAGCGCAGGTGAGAGAGACAGTTGACTTTTGGCTGAATAATCCAAGGGCTAGGCTGATTCAATCATCCAGGGACAGAAACAGGGTCAATGGTCGGAACAAGAGACGTCAGGCAAGGGGCAGGCAGAGACATAAATCAGCTGCAGGAAACAGGGTCAAAACCAAAATCCAAACAGTCCGACAAGGGGCAAGCAGAGGCAAAAATCCAAGAGGTGAGGCAAGGTCAAACCACTGATCAGGCAGGACCACTGGATATCTACTCACACGATGGCTTTCAAAAATCTGGCGCCGTCTGCTTTTCAGAGTCAGTATATATCAGGGAAGACACAGGTGCTTAGAATGCCACAGATTGCACTGCACTGCAGCAGTCACCAGGTGCATCTCATCTGCTGATTGCAGCCAGAGAGCCAGGGTAGAGCAGACGTGCCAGAATCATAACACATTGTTGCCGTTTCCGCATTTAAAATATGTTCAATATTGATTAAAGTCCTGAATTTACAATCCGACTTCGGTTGTACATTTTTCCTCGAATTCTTGGTTTTCCAGACACAGAAAATGAGATAAAGCTGTAGTGTAACACACTCCTGTGAGCGTCTTATGGCACAGTGTGTTGTTGTTAAAGGTGCTTGTCCTGAAGTGGGATAGCAGCACTATTTGTCATTCCTACGAACAACCACAACAGGTAATATTAATCCTGCCCCCTTTATCTCTCGCAAACACCAGGAAATTAAAAGCCTTATCACACCCCCAGTCCATTTTTCTGCCCTCTTCTCTCACATATACTAACGCACATGAACAGAAGGTTCAATTACACAAAGGGCAGAAAGAAGGTGATACTGCAGTTTTTGTTGTTTAGTACAGGAGAATAACTCCACACCAATACGATGATGGGGTGTAAAGCTACATGCAACCGATTATAAAAATAAAGTTATGTTTTATTTCTGCTGGATTTCTTGAAGACTTGCAAATGTTTGTGTTAATTACAAAGTTGTTTTTAAATACTAACTTCAATAAAATTGACAATTATGGACAATTTAAACATAATTCAAGTAAAGCATCAGTATTTAAAGGCAGGGACTGAATAAGTCTGAAAAAATTAAATGCAAAATATGTTCGTATAGAACTTAAAAATAGTGCTTAAAATATTAGGTTTAGGGTGCAGATAAATTACTGAAAACAGGAAAGTGGCATGGAGTACATTCACTGTACCTTACAAAATTATTCACACCCATTGAATCTTTAGACTTTTTGTCAAAATGTAAATTATTTTAATAGGATTATCTGTGAACTACCAACACAATGTAGTGCATACTTGTGAAGTGGAGGGGATTTAATTTACAAATAAAACATGAAAAGTGTAGCATTTGTATTTACCCCAAGAGGAATAAATTAGGACATCCCCAAATATATTCCTAGTTAAAATGGCTAAGATCACATACAGACGTATCACATGTGGTGCACATGATGAGAACATCATTACTCAGCATTTTTAAGAAGGTTTTTCCCTGTTTAGACCCTTAGACATTTAGTTTGGTGTACCCCTAACTGTTCAAGTTCAAGTGAACACCATGGTAAGATACAAAGAGCTATCTGAGGCCTTCAGAAAGAAAACTGTAGAACCTTAGGAGTCTAGTAGGGGATTCAGAGATGTCTCAAAAGAATTTGAAACCAGCCATTGAACTTCATGAATAATAGTCTACAACTGGACGACATTCAAAACAACTGCTAACCTGCCCAGGTCTGGCCATCCAAGTTTCAAACAAATCCTGAACATCATCACAGGATCTACATCTGACTCTTGCTACTGCAGAGGTAAAAGTGTCTGTCTGTACAATCAGAAAGACACAGCACAAGTTAAACTTTCATGGGAGTTGTCCAAGGAGGAAACCATTGCTCTTTAACAAAAAAATTAAGGCCAGAATAATGTTTCCCATAGAGAACGTAGATAAAGTCCAGAGCTTCTGGATCTACGTTCTACGAAATACGTTCTTTGAATGGATGAGCCTTAAACTGAATTATTTGGACACCAGAACAGAGGACATTTTTGGCATATACTAAATACAGCATTGCAGGAAAAGAAACTCATACCAACTGTGAAGCATGGAAGTAAAATGTGTCTTGGTTTGGGAATGTTTTGCTGCAGCAGGTCCTGGCCAGCTCAACATGCAATAATCCAATATGTGTATCAGAGGCTTCTTGACAAAAATGTGAGACCATCTGAATAAAAAACAAAGCTCACGAATGGACCTTGCAATATTACAATGACTCCAAACACACCAGTAAATCCAAATGGACCAAATCAACCTTTCCTCCTATCAATATCAGAGGGTGGTAGATGGCTACAAAAAGGGTCTCTCTAAAGTTAAAGTGGATAACGCTAGCTATTAGGGGGATTCCTGTTTTCTGATTTTTAATTAACAAAACAAGACCGTTTTAACAGCAACTGAATCACTAGATTAATGAAAACTATTAGACATTAACAACTGAACACTTTTATAAACAACTGAATATTTAATGGGGGGTTCTAATTTTTGCATCTGGCTATAGTTAGTCAGAGAAGTGTCACCATGTGTAATTTAATCTCATTGTAAATCCAGCTGTTCTGTGAAGGTCTCAAAGTCCTGTTAGAGAACATTACAAGCATCATGATAACCAAGAAAGACAGCAGACAGGTCAGAGATAGAGCTGTGAAAGCTTTAAAGCAGAGTTAGGTTTTAAAATAATGTCTTAGAATTTGAAACTCTCACAGAGCAGAGTTCAGTCCATCTTCTGAAAATTAAAATAGCATGGCACAACCACAAACCTACTAAGATATTGCCTTCAACCTAATATGACAGGCTTGGTTAAAAGAGCATTAATCAGAAAAGCAGCCAAGAGACCCATGGTAACTCTAAAGGAGCTGGAAGAATTTAAACCTCAGACTGTAGAATCTGTCAATAAGACAGCTTTTAGTTGTGCACTCCACCAATCTGCCTTTTTTTTTAAAAACTGACGAGAAGAAAATCATTGTTAAAATCAAATTAACCTAATCATTGCTAACATGTTGAAGAAGGTGATGGTTTTGACCTATATGCAAAAAACTGTACAGTACATGGAGGAAAACTAACATTACACATAACCCTAAACACACCATCTTGATGATAAAGCATGGTTGTGGCAGCATCATGCTGTGACAATAGTTTTTTGTTTTTTTTTTTCGCCCAGGGAAAGAGTCATAGGTTCTTCATTCCAGCAGGACAACAACCACTAACATTTAGATTAAAGCAAATTCATGTGTTAGAATGGCCCAGGTAAAGTCTAGACCAAAATCTAACAGAAAATCTCTGGCAAGACATGAATAATTGCTGTTCCCATATGCTGTTCATGATATCTGAATAGGCTTAAACTATTTTACAAAGAAATGAAACTTAAATATTTACAATTTACAATTCCAAAGTGTTTTAGACCATAAAGTAATTTTAAATGTACATGTCTAAAAGGTAAGCTCTCTGGAATTCAATAGTCCAAATACACAGAAGCAATTAACTCTGAACTCCACATCTGATGTCTGTGCATTTAGTAAAAATAGCAACTTTGCATTTTGGTGATACGAGCTAGACACAAACATGCATCTTTTCAAAGGAAAATAATTCAGCATCAGCACCTTCTGGCATCAGGAGTGTGTTACATACAGTATCTCTCTAAATCCCGCTTTATTGGATCTTACTATTCTTTCTATCTCCTCCCAGGTTTATCGGCATGAAGTTCAAGGCGGTCACATTTATAGACTCATCTTTTTTCAACTGCTATTTTGAGGATGTGTCCTCAGTAGGATCCTCCTTCAAAAACTGCACCTTCATGGACTCTTTCTTTTACAACACTGGTGAGTCTGCTCCTTACACTTAGGGTGTTTCTCTCAAAACTAAACTAAACTGAGACATTTAACTCTGCTCTTAGAGAGTTAGTCATTTTTAAAAAAACCTTCACATATCTAGGAAGGTTCCTTTGGGATTCAGTATCTCTTTCTTCAGGGAGTCTTGATGGCTGCATAAACTAACTGAAAGCATCATCAGAAAATGCATAATGTCAGAATAAAAATGTATTAATGTATAAGACAAAAAAGATATGTATAAGATATATGTAAGACAGCAATGAAACTGAACCATACAAATTGATGATAATGTTTAATTTATCATTTAAAGCTTTTAAGATGTGGGTCAATAAAAGAGAATAAATACATTTTTAACTGTTTTGGTTTTCCCTCTTTGAATTGGAATTAGTATTATAAGTGCAAGCAATATACAACAAAAGGTTTAAATATAAATAGGTAAATGACCTAAGAAAGCTTTTGAAATAAATGTGCTTTTTTCTTTGCTGATTAAAAGAGGTCTGTCCTAAAGACTTGAAGAAGATGAATAATTAGTCAGCAAGCCTCCATTTGCTGCAAAGTGTAATGCAGCTCGTTATGCCGAGTCCTGTCTTTTCAAAAGAAAACAAGCAGCATGTTTAAAAAAGACCACCAGCAAAGCTTGGAGAGAAAGGAAATTGGTACACATTTTTTTCTGGCTGCAAAGTGAAAACACTATTTCGCACAAAAAGAAAGGAATACAGTTAAGTTCTTGTTTTTTATAACAAATGGTCAATGTGAGCATTAAAGCATTTTTTTTTATCTAGCCAGATTAGTATTTATATGCAGCAGCTTTTTCTGAGTTTTATCCATTTGTTCTTTCAATTGAATAATCAGCTGTCTTAAAAGAACAAGTGAAAGTTGTTAATTTAATTCAGTCAACTGAGATGTTGGACTGACTGAAAAACCTTCCTGTAAAAGCTTAAGTTTCACTGTGTAAATCACTGGGTCATCAGCATATTTAGTTTCAAATTTTATTATCAGACAAAGGCAACGTTTAATTTACTAAGGGAAACCAGTAATGTGGCCTTATGTAAAAATAAGATTCTTCCTCTCTGTTAACTCAGGAATTAACAGTGATACAGCGAATTAACATTTTCACAAGCCATACCCAGGCATGATTACTGTCTGGCCTGTAGAATGAAGAAATCACTCAAATAGAACCTGTCTGACATTAAGTTGTGTAAAAGATGTTAAAAGGCCAAACATAATTCCCTGATCTAAAGGAAATTAAGGACAGATGATAAACAAAGTCAGTGACATCTATCAGTTGTCGATATTAAAAGTTGTCTGATGTGAAACAAGTGTGAGCTGTGAGTTGATCTGTGTGCAAGTGTGACAAAAAAGCAGAAACAGAAGAAATCTGTAAGGGTGCAAATATTTGTAAAGCACTATAATTGTATTTTGGCTTCAATTGATGTTTATAAAAAGAAAGAATAAAACAGGGGCAAAAAAAGAACACCCTTAGATATTGTGAGTAGTGGTGATGGATGATTTTCTACAGTAATATGAGTGCTAGAATAAAGTCTTTTCAATTAAATGCTTTAGCCAAATCAAATACAGTGCTGTTTATTGTCTCTTCAATAAATAATTTATAACCAACAATGCTGTTGTATTACACTACAGCTTGATCTAAAACCTAACTGATTTTTCTTTCAATGAAAATTATCTGAGAGAAATTGCCTTGTCTGTCTGTGATGGCTTCTTTTGCACTTAAAATCAAACATTCTAGCCTAAAGATAAGAATAGGTGTCAACATTTTTTACATCTAAACTCCTTAACCTCTGTTACCTGTGCACAAAATGCATTTCTGATGATACAGAATGCATTTCTTAATTACCAGTGAGCCAGACTAGGCAGCAGAGCACTGAAAGCACATGAAAGATACGGTAGACACAGTGCTGATCTTTTATGTCATAGTGAAAGACTTTATAATACATCCTTATTAATTCATCACATAATATTGTAAAAATAAACAAAATAAAAGTAACAAATGAATTTTGGCTGCATTATTGAGGTTTTGACAGGTCATTTAGAGGCTTTCAAAAACCCAGACTTGAAGCAAAACGAACGCAGCAGAGGCATGAAATGATCTGAGAGAAGCAAAGCTGAATCAGACCTTGTGGGAGCACCAGCTGGAAAAACTGTTCCCTCCAGCACTCAGGAAAAGCGCTGAACATAGAAACAGTGAGGCCATGTCAAGTTCGCTAGTGAAGCCCCCCTGGGAAATGAAGTCTTATTGCTCCCAGCAACGTGTCTCAAAGAATGGGGGGAAAAAAAGAAATAAGAAGACATAGAAAAATAAAGGTAGGGAGGGAGGATGGTCTTTGTGTGTGTTTGAGTGTGTGTGTGTGTGTGTGTGTGTGGTGGGGGGGGGTACAAAGGTGAGAGCAGTATAGCATGACAGTGTAGTTCAGAAGCTGCTGAACTATACTGCTGTGGAAGTTTACAGCAGGCAGGTTTGTTTAACTTATAAATAAGAGGGAAAATAAGAGGGGTGGCCAGGCACTCCCTTAGAGATAGGGTGAGGAGCTCAGCCATCCTGGAGGGGCTCGGAGTAGAGCCGTTGCTCCTCCACATCGAGAGGAGCCTGTTGAGGTGGCTCGGGCATCTATACCGGATGCCTTCTGGACGCCTTCCTCGGGTGGTGTTCCAGGCACGTCCCACCGGGAGGATGCCCAGGGGACGGCCCAGGACACGCTGGAGGGACTATGTCTCTCGGCTGGCCTGGGAACGCCTTGGGCTCCCCCCGGAGGAGCTGGAGGAGGTGTCTGGGGAGAGGGACGTCTGGGTGTCTCTGCTGAGTCTGCTGCCCCCGCGACCCGGTTCCAGATAAGCGGAAGACGACGAGTATGAGTATGAGTACGAGTACGAGTACGAGTAAGAGGGAAAATACCAGCACATTGTGGACAATCTATAAGATTCTCTATATATTTTGATTTTGCCATTTTTTCTATGAGTACTGTTTCTAATGTGATCTAATTCAGCAAATTTAAGAAGTTTAAGCACAAACTGGCTTTTTGTGCACTTTTAAATAAACCATTCGGCTTAATGGAAAAGGTGTATGTTTTCTGGACTCATTGTCAGAGATTCATGTTGATTTAATTCAATGGACTTATTAACTGAAACTTTTTATCTGTTTCTTTCTACAGATATTGACAATGCCAAGTTGACAAATTCAAGAATGATCAACAGCTCCTTCCACCACAACAAGACTGGCTGTCAGATGACATTTGATGATGACTACAGTGCCTACTGGGTCTATTTTGTCAACTTCCTGGGAACACTGGCTGTGTTGCCAGGAAACATTGTCTCTGCTCTCCTTATGGACAAGATAGGACGTCTTAGCATGTTAGGTAGGTTGAAGATTTGCTCGAACTGTGTGCAGAAAAAATTTTCTTTTATAGAAATGTCACATGGTCTGCGGATGTCGGCCTTTTCATATCTAATGACCTGTACCACGATAAATGTGGGTAAAAGGATGTTACATATGCTGTACTGCAGGAGGTTCCATGGTGCTATCAGGCATCAGCTGCTTTTTTCTTTGGTTCGGCACCTCTGAGTCAATGATGATCTTCATGCTCTGTCTCTACAATGGTCTCAGTATCTCTGCATGGAACTCCCTGGACGTAGTCACCACTGAGTTGTACCCTACAGACAGGAGGTGAGTGATCACAGAATGAATACTGAACTAAAACTGCTATTACTACTGATGAAAGAGCTCCAGCCTTGTTTTGTATACTTCAAGTGAGAGTGGTTCATTTACTGACATTCTGTGACAGTAATTTTCTCATCTGGTGACAAGAGTGTATGCGTGGTGTAGTCTATTGCTGTATAACTGACCAGATAACCGAGGGCACCATTGGGACCTACCAGTTCACCATAATACAAATGCAATACTTGTATACCCCAGCCCATGTCAGCGCAGGAGAGAAAAACAGAGAAGAGTGTGTTGTTGATCATATCACTGAGACAAACAGCACATTCATTCAAAGTAGCCCAGCTATCAGGTGCCACTGGTTGAGCACAAGGTGATCAAAGCACTTACACGTAATTTGAATCCCATGGTTGAAGAAAAAAAGAAATTGCTGTCATGATCCTGGTCCATTCCATTGGAGGATGCAAAGTGATATAAGCAGTGATGTGTCTTTGAGGCTAATCAGTGGAGCTCTCCCTTCTCTGTCCCCGAATGTCATGTTTTTGGGAAGAACCAAAGCATCAGGACCATAGCAGAAAGATCATGACATTACGGCAAGAAAACAAAATAAAAACCCAAAGTTCAGACGGGCGACCCATCGGTCGTCCTGCAAAAGGAGACGATTACCTCTGTCCTCTGGTTCAGAACTTCAGGACTCTAATCCTCCACAGAACAAAGCTGTTACAGTAGTTGAGAATTCCTCCTTGTTGGGTCTTTTTGTTATGATCCTTAGGTATTAGGTTTTGGTTCATTTATCGTTTGCTTTCATCTATTCCCTCTTGTCCAATATGTTATATATTCTTGCCTTAGTAATTATTTCCTTGTGTTCAGTCTCTTAGTTTATTCCTGTGTTCCATTGCTCTTGTATTCAAGTTTATTCCACTTAGGTTGGTATTAGTCTTTTCCCTTGATTTAGTGTTTCTTTGTATCTCTGTTCAGCTCATCTCTGTGAATGAGTCTCCCTCCCTCAGCTCCCTGCTTTCACTCTGTCTCAGCTGTTCTTCATCAACCTCTCATTACTCACTGGCTTTTTTGTCATTTTCCACATGTTCCTCAGTATATAAGCTCATTTACTCACTTTGTCCTCCACTGGATCACTCCTTCCATCTGCCATGCTTTCCATCTCCTTATCTGATCTGCCTGTTTCCCTACCCATGCTCTGTGTCCTGTTCTTTGTGGCACACCAGTTGTCTTATTAAATTCTTCATTTTGCCATGCTGCTTCCAAATTCCTTTCTATCCCTAACCCACACATCATGACATTTTTTATCTTGCAATATGAAGTCAAAGCAGTGTCGCACTGCTCCATAGGCAATGTAACGAAGGATTATTCAACCACTCTAGCTTCTTGGACTTTGGCAGATATCTTGAAGGCTAGAGGCTAGAGTGTGCTTCCTCAAGACTAGACTACAGACCTTAGGGATTTCCAGTCTGGTACCATGAGAGGATGGCATTGATTGAATTGTCTCACCACTAAACAGTCCACCATCAACTTTCACGGTATCAAAACAAAGTGGAACCAGTTTAGACTGCAGCAATTCAAAATTCTAAATCACCAACATCAAAAGTCAAAAGCTGCAGACCTCCAAACTGTGTGGTCTTCATATTAGCTCAAGAGCAGTTTGTAGAGAGCCGAGCTCCTGCATCCAAGCGATACATCACCAAGTACTATACAATGTGTCAGATGTAGAAGTGTAAAGCGCCACTGCCACTGGGCAGTAGATGCATCTCTAAAGGGAAATCCAGTGGACAATCCTGGATTTGGTGGTTCCCAAGAGAACTAAACTACTGCACTGTGCCAAGTGTAGGGTTTGGGAGTGGGGGTCATATGGTGAGGGGTTGTTCTTCAGGGCTTGGCTTGGCCCGTAGTTCCAGTGAAAGGAACTCTTAATGCTGCAGCATACCAAGTCATTTTGGAAAATTGCCGCCCCTAAAAGTTTGAGGATGGTCCCAGTGTCAACATAACTGCACACCAGTGTACATAGCAAGGTCTATAAGAACATGGGTGAGCTAGTTTGGGATGGAGAAACTAGACTGGCCTGCACAGAGCAAATACCTCAACTACTTGAAGGACCTTTGGGATGAAATACTGTGGAGACTACGAGCCTGGGTTCCTTGTTGAATATTTGCACTTGACCTCACAAAGCTGTAAAAGCTATAATAGATGCAAATGGCAAGACTACTCAATATTAAAGCATTTGTATTAAGAATGGACTGTGATTAAAATTCATTTGTGTCTAAAGGAAAGCAACTACTTAAAGCAACATCGTGAACTGAATACTTATATTTATTAAGTACCGTTACACTAAAGTACTGGAAATGCAAAAGCAACTGACTACTCTTACTAAGTTCTTAGTAAGGTGAACATTGTGTGAGTGAGTTGTATAGTTAAAGATATACATTCTGTCTATTTCTGACTGCCTTGTTTGTCTATTTGTCCTCAGGGGCACAGGATTTGGCTTCTGTAATGCCATATGTAAGCTGGCAGCAGTGCTTGGCAACCTGATTTTTGGCTCATTGGTTGGCATTACCAAGGCTATCCCTATTCTCCTGGCGTCATCTGTTTTGGTCGGGGGCGGATTGGTTGGCCTCCGACTACCGGACACACGTTCCAACGTCCTCATGTAAACGTTGGCTAGGAAAACTGGGTTACCAGGTCTTTACTCAGCATACTGAACATATATTTTGAGCTATTGTTTCTTTGAATATCACTAAAACAATCATTGCTGTCATGTCATAAAGTGCGTCATTTAAAAGAACCAATGCTAAATATCATGAAAACAGAAATGCATTGCAGGTGACTATTGTTCTGTTAATTCTGAGTAGAATACCTGATGAAGGAGCTAATACAGTTTCACAGAGCTGTAGATGTACAAAGAAAGCTTATATGGAAAATTGTCTTACAAACCACCAGATGCCAGTTTTTTTCCTAAACTGTTGGTGTTCTTACAGGTTTAAAGCAAAAGGCTTATCTGTCATAAGTGGTGATTAAACTCTGTAAATTAGCAGCTCATTAACTACAGGCTTTTTCGCACATGCAAGCCACAAGGGCATGTACAAAGGCTGCAAAAGGCTTGGCGTTCCAGCAACCTTTCAAATATTCTCCAGTGTTGCTCAGAAAAAAGTGATTTGACTTATTTGACTTAAATTTCAGTGTTAAAAGTTCTGGCATTACCTCTGTTGAATAGCACGTCTTCCAGAACAACAACAGTTTGAGTCCATGTTTTTTTTCTTGTTTTTTTTAAGTGAACTTTACTAAACACACATTTTAAAGGGAATAGTATTGGTCAAGAAGAGAAAAAAACAAACAAATTATACGAGAAAAAAATCCAGCAAATACAAACCAAATGAAATGCACTAGACGTGGTCAATGACTCTGCATCTTAAAAACATCATAGCATTTTTCACTTCTGTAACTTTTAAATAGAGCTGTAAATTTAAGAAAATGTATTCTTCCATTCCAATTAGTGCTCCGAACGATCACAAAAACAACATAATCATCAAAAAACATCAGCTTTATCTATGATGTTATTTTGGAATAATCTACTTTGAAAGTATACTCTTATTTTATGTCCCTCAACTGATTCTTGTTTATGCCTTTTTGAAGGCAGAACCCACATGTGTCGTCCAGTTGTATTTTGAAAAGTCAGCACAAATAAAGATGGCTGATACAAATGAAATGAAGCACGGTCGGTATAAAGCGTCCAACTGTAGACAGCACCAGTTCGAACTTAGGAAAAGATGGGTCTAAAACAGCCAATGCTACAAAGGTACTGATGATGAAGGGCTGAAATGACCAGCATCCTTGACAACAGCATCAAGGATAAACAAACTAACATAGTGGAGACAGTTAATTTGGATTAAAACACTCTGGATCCAAAGACACAGACGCTAATAAAAAAAAAAACATGATGTGCAAGATTTGGCAATGGTTGGTGTCAGGGTAACTCTGCAATATATTTTATGTTTCACCTAAAATTTTACCTTGAAGTCATTTAAGAACAACTGATGCAGAAAGTGATTGGAATTAATAAACATAGTTTGTTAAAGTAAATACATGCATGAGACTTTGAAGTAGCTGCACTAAAATGTGAGCAAATTTGCTTGGTCCAATTAACATGATCTTATTTATCACTAGTTGTGACTAGTTTATTTTTTAATTATTGTTTTACAGAGACTGGCTTACACTTCAATAAATACTTACTGTAATACTGTAACTAAACAACTGGCAGTATTTTAAAAGAAGATTCCCGAAGAAGGTTTTAGGGAAATATTTGGTTTCAAAGCAAATCAGTGTTCTTCATGTGCAATAGATACACTGTTTTTCCAAACTCAATGAGTAATCCTTCTAAATAATCTTTAGGCAATATTGACGATAATTAAGCAGCCCTATTTGAAAGTTATTATTTTAAGGAAGAACATCTTTCCAGGAATTACAGCAGTATTTACCGCCATATCAATTATCAATAATCAAGTCAGATAGATTAATTCCAAGAGACGACCAGTATTATCAGTTTTCCTAAAAAGTATATATGTATATATATATATATATATATATATATATATATATGTATATACATACGTATATATATATATTTTTTTATATGGATAAAACCATGGCAATGGCAATTTTTTGCTGATTAAAATGGTGTATGTTGTTGTTTAGAACCCTATCATAATGATTTGTTTATGCTGCAGCAGATCATCCAATACTTCTCTTAAAAAGTACATTTATGCCATAAAAACCTAAACACAGTTCTGACATAGTTTTAGTATTGCGTTTTTTTACTTCTGCTTTATTGTGTCTCAGATACCAGTTAGAAACTGGGAATATATTTTACATCTACATTTCTGATAAATATTTTAATGAAAGGTTGAGGATCCTCAAGCCTCTTGTGGCAGTTTGCAAGACTGACAAGGCTATTAGAGAATAAAAAGAATGAAATAAATAAAACATACTGTAGTAATTTAGTCAAAACTGGCAACTTCTGCAGCTATATTTCTAAAGTGAAAAAAAGTTTACATCTTCCGCTTTTTACAGTGGAGACTTTTGAGAGTAGAATCCTTTTGTCTGAATGCTTTCTCTTTTTGTGTCTCTATACGTCTTGTGGCATCAAGCTCACCATAAAGGGCTTTGCTCTCTGTCGCAATCGGATCTAAAAATAATTTCAACCACAGGACATTTCTGTTGGTATCGAAAAATGCTCCTCCTTCTGATTTTCTTTTTCGCTTTCTCATCTCGGTTTGCCCACGGTGTCTCTTGGTCCTTTGTGTCCTGTGTTGACCTCCTCTGCCTAGCTGCTGCTCTGCGTAAAACTCAAAGGCCTTTCTCAGAAGTTGTGCCTCTTTCTCTGTCTAGCCCAGCTCTTCTTCCAAACCTTTGCTGGAAGCTTTGCTGCTCTATTCTGCTTTTTTTGGTCCCGTATTGATATGTATGTGTGTGTGTGTGCATGCATGAGTGTTCAAACAACAAATGGATTGTTTTCCTGTTTTTTTTATCAGTCAGATTAGCTTGATTTTATGAAGGGTTGAGTTCACTTCCTCAATGGACAATAAAAGCCATGTTTATGGGGTCAGCTCTCACAAATTTTGGGATTCAACTGTGTCAGTTTAAAGTGCTGAGACTTTTATGTCTCAGTACAATGAAAGCAACTGTTTTAACAGTCTGTGATACTAGATAACCCTAAGAACTCAGTTTAAAATGTTGTTAAAGCACTCATTCTAGAAAGATACCTTCACTTCCATTGTACTGAGAACATCTGGTCGAGAAAAGTGAAACGATCAATATTTGGGTAATTTGGCCCTTCATAGCATTGTCTGAACTAACACTTGCTGCAACAGTGACAGAGCTTTGATTGTGACACATAAGGAATTCAAGGATAAATAATTGAACGCTTTTATTCCTGGAAATGTTCAGTCATATGAAAAACACAAAGGCGTGTGTCATTCTATCCCAATCCCAATCAGCTTTAGTGTTGTTCTCGTTCAAAATGGTTAGTTAGGTTAGGTTTTTTATTTATTTGTCATTAATAAATCAGATGTTAGCTTTTTCTTAAATCAAAGTTTTCAGGAAAATATAACTTCACTTTCCCGTGTTTGACGCTTTGACCTTTGCATTGTCCCAGCCACGTCTTGTGCTGAATAAACGTCTCACTATACATGAAAAACAAAATCCTGCATGTTTGTTACTGAAGTCTTCATGTTGTGTGTAAATCCCTCTACCCATTTTTCTGTGTCTTTGTTGTTCCTCTGTGGGGGTTGACAGACATGTTTCCCTGGTTAACACTGAATGTATCATTCCTGCGTGTCGTCAGATCTGTTGTGGACAGGTGTTCATTAAGGTGATTTCTCGAACTTTGTGAAAGGGCATGCCAGCAGTGAGATGACTGTATGTACAGCAAACTGTTACTCAGTAGAGGTGCTCAAATCTGTGTTTAGAGTGTTTTTAGTGAGATGAATTTTTTACTGCAGAGCTAGTGTTGCAAGACTTGAGCAACAAAGATGGTAGCTGTCAGATTCGAAGACCTTTGCTGTCGAACAAAATGTAGAATTGTGTGTAAAACAAATGTCCTGTCCTTGATATGATTTATTTTGATAAGAAAAGAGAAAGCAATGTTAAGGTGGATTCCACAAACTGAATAAAGAGGTTCATTTGAATTGTGGTGAGGCTTTTTATTACATTACACTAATAAACCACCAGATGGCATCATTTGTATACAAGTTAGAGTACTCAAGAAGAGTTTGAGTTTTAGAAAATGATGTACACTTTAAAGTCTGAGAAATTATACTCACCTAAACAAACCAAATTCATTAACTAAACAGGATAGTTTTGTTTTGTGTTTTGAGGTTCAGACAAGTCATACGGCTCAACCAGAAATGAGCTGATTTTTAATGTACGTACTTAACAGTTTTAGAAAATCCATTGTAATTAATCAGTCAGAAATATAGATGTGTTGCTTTCCTGGTTGGGCAGACTAAGCTGTGCATTTTCATAAATGCATGTACTTTTTTGTGCTGGGTCCTTAACAAAACCTTGCCTCGTAATAGAACTAACGCAAACTTAAAGCTAAAGGTTTATCTGTTTTTTCTTCCTAGATGAAGCCACTAAAGGAACTACATCCATTAACATTTTGCTTTTCCTTCCCATAGAAAGAACTCCTGGATCAGTGCTTCTGCTTCGGATTTATTGAAATGTACAGGGGTTGGACAATGAAACACCTGTCATTTTAATGTAGGAGGTTTCATGGCTAAATTGGACCAGCCTGGTAGCCAGTCTTCATTGATTGCACATTGCACCAGTAAGAGCAGAGTGTGAAGGTTCAATTAGCAGGGTAAGAGCACAGTTTTGCTCAAAATATTGAAATGCACACAACATTATGGGTGACATACCAGAGTTCAAAAGAGGACAAATTGTTGGTGCACGTCTTGCTGGCGCATCTGTGACCAAGACAGCAAGTCTTTGTGATGTATCAAGAGCCACGGTATCCAGGGTAATGTCAGCATACCACCAAGAAGGACGAACCACATCCAACAGGATTAACTGTGGACGCAGGAGGAAGCTGTCTGAAAGGGATGTTCGGGTGCTAACCCAGATTGTATCCAAAAAACATAAAACCACGGCTGCCCAAATCACGGCAGAATTAAATGTGCACCTCAACTCTCCTGTTTCCACCATAACTGTCCGTCGGGAGCTCCACAGGGTCAATATACACGGCCGGGCTGATATAGCCAAACCTTTGGTCACTCATGCCAATGACCAACGTCGGTTTCAATGGTGCAAAGAGCGCAAATCTTGGGCTGTGGACAATGTGAAAAATGTATTGTTCTCTGATGAGTCCACCTTTACTGTTTTCCCCACATCCGGGAGAGTTACGGTGTGGAGAAGCCCCAAAGAAGCGTACCACCCAGACTGTTGCATGCCCAGAGTGAAGCATGGGGGTGGATCAGTGATGGTTTGGGCTGCCATATCATGGCATTCCCTTGGCCCAATACTTGTGCTAGATGGGCGCGTCACTGCCAAGGACTACCGAACCATTCTTGAGGACCATGTGCATCCAATGGTTCAAACATTGTATCCTGAAGGCGGTGCCGTGTATCAGGATGACAATGCACCAATACACACAGCAAGACTGGTGAAAGATTGGTTTGATGGACATGAAAGTGAAGTTGAACATCTCCCATGGCCTGCACAGTCACCAGATCTAAAAATTATTGAGCCACTTTGGGGTGTTTTGGAGGAGTGAGTCAGGAAACGTTTTCCTCCACCAGTATCACGTAGTGACCTGGCCACTATCCTGCAAGAAGAATGGCTTAAAATCCCTCTGACCACTGTGCAGGACTTGTATATGTCATTCCCAAGACTAATTGACGCTGTATTGGCTGCAAAAGGAGGCCCTACACCATACTAATAAATTATTGTGGTCTAAAACCAGGTGTTTCAGTTTCATTGTCCAACCCCTGTATGTACCTGACTTGAAACCTGTATAATTTCATTGAACTGACTTTGTGCTATATAAATAAAACTAAATTGAATTAACATTTGAAAACACATTATTTTTCCTATTCTGATCAGTGCTTTTGTTCCACTTACATAAGAGCCATTCTCCTAGGGCCTGTCTGAAAAGGGGAGGTTCGAGGCATTCTTTTTCAAGAGCTCCAAACTACCAAGGAGACAGGCATTAAAAGTGTTGAAAGTGATGTGTTAGAACTGCACTGCAGTCTCTCTATGAGAAATCTTTAGTGGGGATTTTGTTTTTACACGGCACCAAACCACATCACATATCATTTATTCGGATTTGGCGGTTTTCAGTTATAAGAATAATTCTCATAATTCACTTGTTTATTTTGTAAAATTAGTCTCCAGTACAACCACAGTAAATAAAAAAAGAGTTGATGGTAAATATAAGGAAATATGATATAGGTGAAAAGGCCAAACTATTTGAATGGGTGCTGCAGTTATGTTCTTTCCTTTATAGTAATAAATGTTGGAGTCTTGAAAAAAGCATGTTACGCTCGTCTAAACAGGAGTAACTTGAGTAAATTAACCAGTTTGTGGAAAAGCAAGTCTGGCATGTCTGTGAACGTTGTGTGTTGCTTTTGATACAGACCCAGTTTAAAAGGGAATGTGAATTGAGATTAAGGGTGTGGAAATCACAGTGTTCAACTACTTCAGAACTGGGTGCATTATACTTTTGTTGTGATGTCACCATGTTGTTATTGGATTAGAGTTCCACTGAACTTGTAATAAAATTTCTATTCTCTATGAGTACCAGGTGGATAATTATTAACTGTTTTAATCAAAATGAATGGGGTGAGGGAGCTGCGGAGCCACCTCTGCTGTCAAAATTCTGGACATGTCCAAAGAATCTGTGTGAGCATTGCTTAGTTGGTGATCAAAGGATGTACAGGTACATCAAATTAGAATGTTTTGAAAATGCTCAATATATTTTGTCATTAATTTAAAAAAAGAGTGGAATATTTCAAGCCTTAATTTTTTATAATTTTGATTTAATATTAATTATGGCTAACAAATATTGAAAACTCAAAATCCAGTGTTTCATAAAATGTGAATGTTATGGAAACATTAAATATTGGAAACTCATGGTGTCACACCCCAATCAACTAATTAATACAAAACACCTGAAAGGTTTCCCAAGCCTCTAAAAGTCTCTCAGTCTGGGTTAGTACCAACCAGGTATCAGAAGCTGGTGCAGTGACCCTGGTGTTACCGTCCTTGTTTGGCCAATAAACTGGCCTGACCTGAACACCATCCATGGGCCCTCTTTCAAAGCAAGCTGGGCTTCAATTATACCTCAGCAGTGCCACAGGCTGATCGCCTCTGTGCCAAGCTGCATTGATGCAGTAATTTATGCCAAAGGAGGCCCAACTAAGTATTGAGTGCATAGGAATGAACACAACTTTCAGAAACCTGACATTTCTGCTTAATACATCCTTTTTTATTAATCGGTTGTAATATAAAAATTTTCTGAAACATGTAATTTTAATGATTATGGCTTAAAGAAAATGAAATCCCAAAGTTCAAAGGAATAACTTAAAATATTTCACTCCATATCTAACGAATCCATATATTATACCTTATGAGTTTCATTTTCTGAAAGGACTGACAAAAAATATTGAACTTTTTCACAATATTCTAATATGCTGAGTTGCATCTGAAAATCCCTTGTTAAATTCAAAGAAAGACGTTTACCTGAGGCAGCATAGATTCCTATGCCATTAAAATCAGGCAGACATGCAATATCTGCCTTTTAATTATTTATTTTAGTATGTACAGCACTTTGTCAAACTGTTTTTAAATGTGCTTTAAAAATTAATTGGATTTGGATTTGGATAGGGTGGACATTAGAGGACATTAGTTATAAATATTACATAACTACCTACAGACTAGAAAAAAATGCTTGCTCTCTGGGGGAGCAGATGTGTTAGCTGTAAGGAAGCTACGTCACTGTTATATTTTAAGAGTTTGGAGAGGAAACTCAAGCATCGGGAAAACAAACATTCAAAATGACGATGCCGGTGGGACATGCCTGGAACACCTCCTGAGGAAGGCGTCCAGGAGGCATCCGGTATAGATGCCCGAGCCACCTCACCTGGGAACCACCCCAGTGCATGCTGTAGGTCTTGGCTAGAGGGGGCCAGCAGGACCACGTCATCTGCAAAAAGAAGAGACAAAATCCACTGGTCTCCAAAACAGACCCCCTCCGGCCCTTGGATGAGCCTAGAAACCAGTGACCAAGGGCAGCCCTGTCAGAGTCCAACATGCACCGGGAACAGGCGTAACTTCGTGCAATGCGGACCAAACTCCTGGTTTGGACCAATCAAGCTCCACTTGTACAGAGACCGGATGGGCCCTAATAAAGGGCCCCCGACTCCGTACTCCTGGAGCATCCCCCACAGGGCACCACAAGGCACACGGGCGAATGCTTTCTCCAGGTCCACAAAACACATGTGGACCGGTTGGGCAAACTCCCATGAATCCTTGAGTACCCTCGATACCCCTAAGTAAAATCCAAGGCAACAAATTGCTCTTAGATCTCACACAATTACATATCCCCACAGTGAATATGGTGGCAGTGGCATCATGCTGTGGAGATGCTTTTCTTCAGAAGGGACACAGAGGATGCTCTGAATGTGAAGATGGATGGAGTTGAGTATAAGGCAACGATGGAAGAAAACCTGTTAGAGGCTGCAAAACTGATTTAAGACTGGAGCGAAGCTTCACCTTCTATCAGGACAACTACTATTCACATACACCCAGAGCTATTGCGGAA
This sequence comes from Crenichthys baileyi, assembly GCA_036173005.1. Lineage (NCBI taxonomy): Eukaryota > Metazoa > Chordata > Actinopteri > Cyprinodontiformes > Goodeidae > Crenichthys > Crenichthys baileyi. Next base: position 630,337 of record JAHHUM010002917.1, on the reverse strand, counting down.
CGTTTTAGATCAAACCATAATCGACCATATTCAGCTATTTTAAAAAGAAGATCAGGCAAAGGTTGTGCAAAGGTGGTGTTTTTTGTCCCCCTAAAGGCTTGGTGCTATTAGTGCACACTGCACAATTCAGATTTTGCAAACCTTATATCATTGTCTTTTCATTTCATAGCTATGGAAAACATTGTGGTGGTTGATTACATAAAATCCCAATCAAACCCCAATTAAATTTACTGTGAATGTAACATAACAAAAAGGGAGAAGGTTTCAGGGGTATGGAGAGTTTTGCAAGGTATTGTTTCTCTCATCTCAAGAGAATGGCATCAAAACTGAATGATGTAAACCTTGTCTATGCAGCTGCCGTGGTGAGCAACAGCTGTCGAGGGGAAATGTCCCTCATCTGACCCTGCCACTGCCAAGAACGTTCCTCGACAGCTAATTCTAATGCAAAAATCAAAATTCAACATTTATTAAATCATCAACAATAAGCATTAGATTTTTTCTGAGGTTAAACACAAAACAATAAGCTAGCCTGCACTCTTGTTGCTTTTACATTTGTCATTCTAACTTTTTAACATTCTAGCTTAGGTTTCAAAACAACAGCGCTGACTTTTCCAACAGCGGTCTATTTGTCATTCGGACAAGACCAGTGCAGAACACCAAAACAGGTAAGGCAGCAGTAAGTGTGACCAGCTCCTCAGTAAGTAGCTATTGCGCTTCCTGAAAGCTGTTGAATGATGTCATTATTTACAGAATTACCCATCTGCATACAACTGTAATTGACAGAGAAGATGATGTTGTGGAAATCACAATAAGTGAGTATAAGACCCCATAAATATATTTAGGGATCCACAACAAGCATCTTCTTCTTCTGGACAAGAATAGGAATTATACATGCTTTTATGGCTCATCAGAAAATGTTGGTAGGTTTGTTGCCAGTTTTTTTTTTTAAATGATTTGCCGAAAGAGCCTGAAAACTCACAAAATACAGAGACAAAGTCGCTACAGAGGCTCCAGAGGGTTAGCGCTGAGTAGCTCTGCTCCATACAGAGAGAGAAAACAGAGCTGCCTTCGGAACCTTCACTGGCTTTTTATTAAAAGGATTTTAAACTGTAGGAACAGTATCTTATTGCTTTTAAATTGAATGTATTTGTTTGTATATAGACAAGTAAAGGGTATTAACAAAACACCAGCAAATTTGAAATCTCTATTCCTTGAATTGAATTTAGAATTTAATGACTGTATAACAAAAGGAAAAACAAAATTACAAAAGACAAATAAAAACAAACAAACAAAACAATACAAAAGAAGAACAACAGTAAAGTACAAAGAATATTTACATGTTCAAAGGAGCAGGTAGCAGTATAAACTTATTTTAACCTCTTTTCCAGCAACAACATCATTCCGATCCCTTCCTATTACTATTTATATAGGCTGAACTACAACATTCTACATTCATACTAAATAAAATTCATTCAATATATCAGTAAATCATATTTGCATGCCAGTATAAGAAAGCATCATTAATTTCACTCATAATTTTCTGTGTCAAGGTACAGATAACAATAATATTAACAATAACTAATAATATTAATGACTTAATGAATGTTTATTTGCTGTGATGACTATCCTCTTAAATAGTGCCTTAAACTGTTTTATGTTTCTAAAATTGTAAGTTTTTAAATCCATCATATACCTTGCGACGTTAAATTCAAGCAGAATGCTGTTTGAAAAGATCCAAGGGCTGTGAATACTTTTGCATGTTAATATACAACATCCACATATTACATATATACACATATATATATATGACACATAATATAGGTTCAATAAAAGTGTTACTTTTCAACCAGTCACTGTGACACATGCTGCTTCAAGCTGGATTACTTTCTTTTTGGGTACCAGCCACAGATAACATCTCATTCTTCAGTTTCTTTAAAAATGTCTCTTTCACATTGATATGCTGAGGTTCTTGCCTTTAAAATTCAGGGAGTACGATCTGGAGCCTGAAGACATGGACATGAGGACAAAGAAAAAGGGGTCCAGACAGGCATGGAGGCAGCAGAGACACACTGCCATGTTAAAGTATACATACAGACTCTCTGTCCCGTTCACAAACAGCTGCGCATAATGGAGGAAGTGCAGGACCCCTGCAGGTAGAAAAGACACCAGAAAGATACTAAACACGAGAGAACTGGACCTGATGTACATTGCCCAGTCATGATGTGACTGGTTGAGAGCTCTGAGAATTTGGATGAAGCATACAACAGTAACCACCATCGGCACAAGAAGACACAAAACTGTCAGAATCAGGTTGCTGCAGAGCAGGAATGCATGGGAGTTCGAATCCAGAGGCATCACATCATGGCAGGTGGTGCGGTTCAGCTGGGAAACCCAAAAGGTCTGCTGAACCAAGAGCTCGGGGACAATGGAGGCACCAAACACCCCCCAAATAGCCAGGACGACCCAGGACGTGCATCTCACTTTGGGCAGTGTTTTGTACATGAACGGGTGTACCACGGCCATGTAGCGCTTGACGGCAATGCAAGCCAACGTCAGGGCCGAGCAGTAGAGGTTACCATAGAAACAGGCAGTAACCACTCGACAGGCAGATTCTCCGAGCACCCAGTGGTTTCCATGGAGATGGTAGTGACCCTTGAAGAAGAGGGAGACGAGAAGGAATAGGTCGGAGATGGCCAGGCTGCAGTAGAGGACTGCGGACGACACCTTTCTAATTTTGGTAATAAGTAAACACAGGACGGTGATGTTGCCTGGGATGCCGATGATTACCACCATCATGTAAATGAGGGGGATGACTTTGGTGCTCAGGGGCCCTTTCAGGTACCTTACAGCTGTGTCACTTATGGACTGCAGAGTTGGAGAGAGAGTTGAATTGGGAGCTTGGGTGCCTTGAAATTCAGACTCTGTCAGAAAGAATCCTTTAAAGACTCTGGGCACAGGGATCACTTTCTTTGTGCTGTTTTTCCCTGCAAGACAAATCAGTTTTTGTTCAGACATGTAATACTTTTTTGAGCTTTATTTGACATGTATTAGTGCTTAATCTTTGAAATACACAAACTAGACGGCAGAGAGCAACTATCGTCTCTACACACTGATGTTTCAAAGGTGTAAGGGTATTAGAGACCATTTATGTTTTTCAAAGCAAACTTTGATTTTGGGTTTGGCTTTTAGCTGGCTTCTAGAAATCAAGATTTTTTATCTCTTCTTAAGTTAACTATATCTGTGGTTTCATTTTCACTTTTTGTTACTTTCAAATAAACATATGTACCATGCTTATTTTGTTTTACTGCTATTAGTTTCATTCCAGCTGTTCAAATTAAATGTAGAGATCATTTATTTATCTATTTAGTCCCATCTTTATTATTTTAAATCTAAGTTTTAACACTCTTATGAGGACTTTAGAATCCGTTCTTCTTAGAAGTTTTGCGTTTATCTCTCTTCCTGGATGTGAGAAGTGCTCTATAAATAAAGACTTTGATCCTGGAACAAAGAGGATTAAAAGAAAGGCAAAAGTATTCAAAAAAGGCAAAAGTATTCAAAAAATCTTTACGGTTAAATTTCTAAACCAAAACAACACATTATATTTTTATTTTAAATGTATGTTTGTCTGTTGTCTAGAGGTCTGTTAAATGGATTAACCAGAATGAATTCTAAATGGTAGTTGTTTGACAGTTGTTTTGAAAGTTCATCTGCAGTAGGTATTTTCAATTAGTTCCATGTTTAAAGTTCAGATTCAGTATTTGTTTGGAAGCAGAAGTCAGAATGTGACAAAATGACATGCCCTTAGTGACCTCAAACAAGCTTAACTTAAACATGAAATCCATGTAAAAATTGCATGTCTTACCATTTTTCTGAAGTGCCCCGTGTTTAAATAGAGCAAACAGAAGAAGGAGAATGAAAAGTTTCCTCATGTTTTTGCCCAACAGTAGAACAGCTCTCTTCTCAGCAGTGAATGTCACTTCTTTCTGTTTTTTTGTTTCCCCTCTGTGTGTTGCTTGCTGTCACACTCGTGGGAGTGTTCAAGTGAGAAGCACCACCTAATATGATCAGAATGAGCGAGAAAAAAGGAGTTTACATGTGGGCTTGGCAGTAATGTGCTTTGCTCTTGGTTTCTTGGTTTGTTCCACCCATGTATGTTTGATGTGTCTGTTGACTCATCTGAACAAGCTAAAGAAAAAAACAACACACAGTTCTTCACACTGGTTAACAGCATTTACTGTTAGGTTGAATCCCTAAATTGGGAAATGCTATTTGCAAAGGGAAATGCAGATCTTTAAATGTTCCCCTGCTGCATTTTTGGAAACAATTAGTATGTAAGAGGAAACATGACGTCAGGTGGTAGACGGAAAAGGGGCCGGGGGATTTATTAAGGAAGTGACTGTCTTTAGATGATAAGCTTGTCTCAAAGTGAACAGCTTTCTCTAGTCTCCTCTCACAAATGTTGGAACCTAAACTATGCATTTTATATTCTTAAAAACCTAGTCTCCTACAGTTTCAATGGCTTAACTGTTGCAGTGCATTGATAAAACATTCATATCCCTTGAACTTGTCACATTTGTCTCAAGTATTAATGTATTTTAGTAATGCATAATTGTAAATTAGAAAAAGTTTATTCATGGTTTTCTAAATGGTTTATGTATTAAAATCTAAAATTGTGCTGCTTTTGCTGCAATTACATCTGTGTTTATGGGTGTGTCTTTAACAGCTTTGCACATTTAGAGACTGACTTTTTTGTTTATTGTTCTTAACAATAATACCGATTAGATGGAGAGCATCTGTGAACACCAGATTTTAATGCTTGCCACAGACTATCAATTGGCTCTCGACTTTGACTAGACCATTCTAATCCATCAGTATGCTTTTATCTAAATTATTCCATTGTAGTTCTGGCTGTATTATTGGAGCCATTGTCATTCTGAAAGCTCAACTGCTACCCCACTCTCAAGTTTTGGGGCATCTAGCAGGTTGCTTTTAAGGATTTCCCTGTATTTAGCTCCATCTATCTTCCCTTAAACATTGACCAGCTTCCCCGTGCTTTCTGAAGAGAGGCTCCCCACAGCATGATGCTGCCGCTACTATGTTTTATCGTGGGGTTGATTTATCCAGGGTGATGTGCAGTATTAGCTTTCTGCCACACATAGCATTGTGTATGTCGGGTTTGTAGGTCAAAAAGGGAAATTTTGGTCTCATTTTCTTAGACGACCTTTTTCTATATGCCTGGTGTGTTTTCTACATGACTTGGTAGACAACTTTCAACACCATCTTTTTTCTCGCCATTCTTCCATAAAGGACAGATTTGTCAAGTGCATGACTGTCAAGAGATTCTCCCACCTAAGTTGTGTATCTCTGGAGCTCCTTCAGTTAACATGGCTGCATGATTTGCAGGTTTTCCGTACTTTTTCCGCATTCAGATGATGGATTGAACAGTGCTCTGTGAGATGTTCAAAGCTTGGGATATGGCTTTATAACCCAACTCCCGCTTTAAACTTCTCCAGAATCTTATCCCTGATCTGTCTGCCGTGTTCCTTGGTTTTCATCACAAAATGTGAAAAGGTTTAGCCAATATGAAAACTATTGCAAGGCACTGCATTTCAGTACTTTCTCTTGCCAAAGGACAGTTTATTATTGGAGCTCTAACATCCAGCTGATAACAGATGTCTCATTGTTTTCATGGAATCTGTTTCACAAATATTCGTGTGCACAGTTCGAGCTTGTGTTCGACCTCTAATTCAACACAAATCATAAGGATAGGAGGGAACTATCTGTTTGAGACGTCAAGCTATGAAGACCGAGAGGATGTTAAAAGAGAAGATAAAACAAAAGCCATTGATCTGTTAGACCGTGGTTTCTTTTAACACTTCAACTAAAGCAGAAACATGCTGTTTTCATTCAGCAAATAGAGTACAAATAAAAGTATTTCTTAGAGGTTTGACTGTTATTTTAAGGTTCCCCTGCTTTGACATCATGTTATAACTTGTCAAACTATTTTGGGAAAAAAAGAATTTGGGTTAAAAAATTACGGGATTAATCCCAAAAAACACGGGGAAAACCCCAAAACATGCTATTGGGTGTGGTGCTCTTGTTTTTTCCCCCAAACACGGCCTTGGGGGCCTGTTGCAACCCCATCTTTTTTCCTTTTAATCTTTTTATAAACCAAAAGCCCGCATTTCCTTTTTTTTCTTTTTTTTCCACCCAAGTTACACAGTATTAATAAATCTGTTCGTTTTTTTTTTCAGCTTCCCAAACCAAGAGTTTTAAAAAAATTTATTCCTCTTTCTAGGCAGGGATCAAATTTAAACTTAGTGTGCGGAATTTTTATTAAAAACGGGGGAAGTTTGTTATCCGTTTTAAAAGGTTTTATTTGGGGGAAAAAAGAGGGGCTGCCCTCACCCGCCTTAAAGGTTTTTGTTTAAAATTTGCAGATGATTTAAAGCCCAAACTAAATTTTAAGTTTTCACACACCCGGAAAAAACTAAAAGGGGATTTAACTTTCCCCCTGTTTTAAATTTGTTTAGGGTCTCCAGAAAAATTTCAATACCTAAATGTTTTTGGGAATATTTAACCCTTAAAGGTTTTTCCCTTTTCCAAAATTTGGGGCAAACACTAAAAACCAAACTTCTTTTTGGTTTTTTGTCCCGCCCCGGGGGGGGGCCCTTACTATAAATTTTTTTTGAAGGAGTTTTTGCAGCCTGTTTTTTCGGGGTTTTTTTTTAAATACGAAAAGGGGGGTTTTTATTTTTTGGGGGAGAATATGGAGCCCATTAAATTGCATACTTGGGAATAAAATTGGCTTTGGTCCCAAAACATTAAAAAAAACCTACCCCCCTTTTTGTCTTCTTTCCCTCTGGACCTTTTTGTTTACTAGGCATTAAAGTGTAAAGAAATAAACAAAATTTCCTCAAAAACCCCTGTCCTGTCTGACCATTTTTTAAAACCCTTTGATTTTTAATTTTAACCCGAGTACTCCACACCTGAAAGAAAATGTATTATGTAAAAATCTTTATAAGACAATGCTGTAAAAACCCATTAAAATCTTTTCCATTTTTAAAATTTTCCCCTCATTTTTCAAAAGAAAAGCACAGAGGAGGGTAAGGGAATTTTGTTTTTTTTCCCCCTTCACAAAATTTAAATTCTTTTTGTTCATAAGTGTTATTTTCATCTTTGGGCGGGGGTTGCATTGAAAAGTGCAACCCCCCTTGCAAAAAGAAGGTAATTTAATTTTTTTGGGGGGGCGGCTATTCCCTGGGGGAAATTTTGAGAACTGTATTTTTACTTTTCTTATTTCTCATAAAATTAAAATTGGGAAAGAAACCAAAAAAAAGGTTTATTTTTCCCTTTTAGTACAGTTTGGGCTAAATTTCCCACAGTCAACCCCTCTGGTTGGGGGGGCCAAATCCATTCCCTTTAGCTCTCAGCAGTCATAAAACTTTTGGGATTCTTTTTAAAAATAAAAGGGATTTCCATTAAAAACAAAAATCTTTCCCTAGGGGGCCCAATAAAGGGTTTTGGGGGATTGGGAAAACAAAACCCCTGAAAGGGGTGGGACCCAAAGGCCCCGGGCCTTTTTGGGGCTTTCAAAAACCCCTTACACACACAGAAAAAAAACCCACACTTTTTCAAAAATTTCCCGAAATTTTAAATAAAACCCCAAAAATAGGGTCACTCAATGGTCCAAAAAATTTTAAAAAAAACCCAAACTATTTACATGCAAAAAACAACCCCAAACCAAAACTACCAACAAAATTTAAAAAAAATGGGGAAAACCCAAATGGGCTATTTTACAATTTAAAAACAAGTGAATAAAAGGATGGTTTTTTAAAAACCATGCCCAAAAAAGATTTAAATGGGGATTTACCTTTGCAATATTTAGTTTAAAACCCAAAGGATTACCTTAAAGAATCGGGAAAATGAAGTTAAGCTAATGTTGGAACAAACTTGGGCAATAATTGGGTGTACCTTTGAAAAACCATTTAAAATTTGAAAGATAAAGAAAAAACATTATATTTAAAATTACTTTTTAAAAGAATGCATTGGGGGAAAAAAAAAAACCATCTGGACGCCCAATTCTCAACGGGGGTTTTTAATTTAGCTGCCTTTATTTATTTAAGAAATATATAAAGGGGAAAAATTTTTTGAAAAAGAACCAAACCTTTTGGATAAATAGGTTCTTAATTGTGTTTTGATTATTTTGGAAGTTTAGGGGGAAATTTAAAATTTAAAGGGAAAATAAAAATTTCCCTACTTGGGGAAACTAACAACTTTTCCGGGGGAAAATGGTTTTTCACTGCCCAAAAGGGCGGGCCAAGCTTTTAAATTCTTAGCTTTAGAGGGGGGGGCCCTAAACCAAAGGAAACTTGTAGCTTTCATCGGGAACCCAAACACATCCCTTTTAAAGTCCCACTAAAAAAAGGATTGAAATGCATAAGCGTGCCCGCGGGGTTTAGGGCCAAATGTTCTGTTTTTTAAAAATCCCCTTTAAAAAAATTTGGGGGTCTTAATTTTAAAACAAAAACAGAAGGGATAAACTGGGCACTGTGGGGTGTGAAACCCGTTGCAAAAAACAGCTAAATAAATTTAAATTTTTGTTCTAACGTTTTTTCCCTTTTTTTAATTGGGCAAATGGGTAAAAATTTTAAATGAAAAGCAAATTTTAAAAGGCATAAAATTTAAGGACTTAAAATACATTGTTTTACCTGCTGGGGGATGTCGTTAATTTTTGGTTGTCACGTGACCTGAGTGGGTAAGAGGGGGAAAGGGGGGGTCCTTGGGTGGGGCAGATTGAACATGCTAGCAGAAGGAAAACCAGCACTGAAAAAAAGGGACATTCTGCAGTTTATCATGCTGTTCCCAAAAACATTGTTTGGCCAAAATTCCCCAGACTCACCCCAAACATTTGATGATATCTGTGAGGTCCTATTTTTTCACTGCAATGTACTTGCTATTATTAAAATTCACAAAGGGGTATGGTGTATAATCAAACCCGCTTGTCTGCATCCATGAAAATTTTGGCTGGGTTTAGGGGGGAAAAATACTAAAATGAAAAAAAGGTTTGGAGGAGAAGGGTTGTAAGGCTGCGAATGCATTTTTTAATGCTAGTCAGGAATACAATACTTAAAGGTAATTTGTCCTAAAAATTGCAATTTTTAAAATCTTAATTTAAGTTGGCTTTTGGACCTGGATCCAGAGCATTGCCACAATTATGATACTAAGAATGAGTTAAATACATTTTAAAACAAGAGGATGACATTCAAGCTGAAAAAAAATATGTTACCTTTGAAGGAAGGACACTACTTTTGGGCATCACAAGCTTATTATGAAACGCAATTGCTCACAATTGTAGTAAAATAGTGCTCAGAACGAGTTTTCGTGGCTACTTTCAAGATTCTCTACACCTTGTGAGGCTTTATTGCAATGTCTTATTTCTAGAAATCTTGTCAAGTTAATTTTCACTTGTTCCATTGGCAGATTTTTTTGGCTTATTTCAAGCGAAAAAATCTAATTTTAATTTTTTTTAACTTATTTTAGAAGTGGCATTTTTTCCCGTGCACGCTCCTCTCCTGTGGAACCAGCTCCCAGTTTTAGTCCGTGAGTCAGACTCCCTGTCTATTTTTAAGGCTAGGCTTAAAACTTTCCTTTTTTATAAAGCTTATAAATAGAGTGACTTAGGTTATCCTGAGCTATCTCTGTAGTTATGCTGCTATAGGCTTAGGCTGCTGGTGGACATAATGACCACTTTGACTCTATCTGCTACATTCTCATACTACTCTCCAATTTTGCATTATTTGCTGCTATTTCAGCTTTTAACTTCATGTTCTCTCTCTTTTCTCTTCCTAGAAGCTACACCTGGCCTGACTCTGTCTGTGACACCTTCCTGGAGGGGGGCATCATGCAAGCTTCCGCTGCCAACAACTTAATGCTCACCTTCTACCGATGATACACTTGGCCCTGTCTTTCAGTGTTTAACCCTATTTTTCTGCTAGACATAGCTACTGACTGAGCTTTTACTGTGACTAACTGTATGTGCTTTCTCTCTTACTCTAACCTTGAAAACTGGCTCAGAGTTTATCAGTTTTTATTCCTAGATGAAACCACTAAAAGAGCTACATCTATTAACATTTACTTTTCCTTCTCACAGAAAATACTCCTGGATCAGTGCTTCTGTGTTCTTTTTCTGTCTCTGATCTGTTCTCTCGAACCCCCATTCGGTCGTGGCAGATGGCCGCTCACACTGAGCCTGGTTCTGCTGGAGGTTTTTTCCTGTTAAAAGGGAGTTTTTCCTCTCCACTGTCACTACATGCATGCTCAGTATCAGGGATTGCCCGAAAGTCAACGCCAGTGACTGTCCACTGTCGCTACACACTCATCCAGGAGGTGGGAATGCCACAAGTCACCGACTCAATGCAATCTGCAGGGTTTCCTTAGATCGAAAAACTTTTTAACCAATTTGAATAAATAACTGAATCTGACTGCACTGTTCGATAGTTAGGATTAATTGGAATGTATGTACCTGAGTTGAAATCTATATGATTCGATTGAATTGACTTTTAAAGTCATTTTACTTTCCATTTTACAGTTAACCACCTTTCACAAAATGCAACAGGAAACAACACTCACCAATTATTTCTACCTCTGCCTTCCTCCCTCCCTGTTGGATGGAGTAAGGGGGAGTCAGGTTTAGCCTAAAACAGATCAGTTGTGGTTGAGATGCAAACACACCTTCCATTTCTGCTACCTGTGTGACCCCTTTTCCTCTTTCCAATGGTTATAATCAGTCTGACAGAGAGAGGTACCCCCAATCCTTTTGGTTTTTAGTATAACAATGGCCATCAGTGGGCTCTAGATGGACAAACTTTATCAGTTTAATATTTTACTTAGTACCCCTACACATAGACCATTCTAAAATGGCCAAACTCTAACACTCAGTAGTTTATTCTAACCTCCCCAACAACCCTATACCATTTCAAACCCTTTGTGAAGTGCCTTCAGACGACATGTGTTGTGAAATAGCGCTATATAAATAAAACTGAATTGAATTGAATTGATGGTGACATGCATCTGTGGGCTCAGAGGAGAAAAAGGGGTTTAGCTATGGGGTCACAGTAACAAGGAGTCTGTTTGGAGGAGTTGACCAGCCCAGATCTCAATTATATCAACAATTTGTGTACGATGCTTAAAACCCAGGAAACCAACTTATGTAACTGAGCTCTGCCAATTATGACAAGGAGTGGGGTCAGTCGGAATCATCTTAGGACTTTGTTGATGGCAACAAAAAGTGTGTTGCTTCTCTACACATTGCTAAAGGGCACCCCACCATCTTGTAGTAGTGGTTTAAGTATACATTTGATCGGATATGTACTATATTCATTAATTTTAATATCTGTTTAAGTTTTGTATCACAGTTCCAAACTGAATAAAGAATGATAAAAAATGTGTTTATGAGTGTTTACTTCATTAGCAAGGACCATGCCACAAAGACTAAAGGTTTATTTGAATTAGGTCATCTGGGGAGACTGCCAGAAGGCCTGGGAGGAGGAGACTCAGTGTTGGGGTTCAGTCTTCAGGAAAATGGCTTTTTCCTGAGCCGATTTATGACCCCCCAGATGGGACCTGCAATGAAAAGAACAGAATAAATAATTAGGAAGTAGGAATGAGGGTGATGAGATGAAGGTGAGGAAGAGGGATGAGGTGAGAAGGGGTTAAGTGTAATGGAGTGTGGGTGGGGTTGAAAGAATGTCACAGATTGTATTTGTGACAGGTATGGGTGAACTGGGTATGAGTAGACTGCAGGGTAATTAGAGGTGTGGTTCAAGCGTGGCCCTGCTCCCGAACCTCAGTTAAGAAATTAATTTAATTTATTTGAATCCTTTTATTATTATTTTTTCTTTTCAATCATGTTTCATTTCTATGCTTTGAGAAGCCCCTTGAAATTTTTATTTGGGGAAGGTGCTATATAAATAAAATAACATGGCGTATTATGACTGTATGTAAATCTCTGACTGCTGCTGTATTAAGTAATACCAGTGTTCATTTTGTGTCTATATTGTACTAAATGATTAGACTTTCTAAATGTGCCTTAGGCAGACACTTCTCTTTTCTGAATGGTATTGAAATTCCCAAGAAATTCCCACGTAAGATGGCAACATTTCCCTTTTATAGCAACATTTTTATCACTCTTGCACAGTCTTTATCTTTCCACAATTGTGCCCTGATTAAAGCGCCCTATAGTATACACCCACATGCTGCTGTAAATATAGATTTCTGACATACGTGTGTGTGTGTGAGAAATTGTGCAATTTTCCCTACAGTCTCTAGGAACCCATGCTAGACATTGCAGTGGCTGATGGTTTTCCACGCAAGATCAGATAAACTGGCCAAACAGATGGCTTCCTATACTTTCCACTTCAAAGATGTCACTGGTCATTATGTAGGCATCCTGACACTAATCTGGGGAACTTCCTGGTTGAAAAGACTTCTTTTTTTTACAGATCTTGCTCACACGTTTTCCTGTTTATGTCACTAGTGCTTCATGTTCATCATATTTGGAATGTATATATTTAACTTCACCTAAGATACTTGTGCACATAAAAAAAACTATGGGACACATTTTGAATCGGATTAAAGTTAGTTTTGGAATCAAAGGCTGTTATTAAGGCTGTTATTCTTCTTATCCTCTTTTTACCTAAACGTGGCTTCATAGATTTTAGATTGCTTAGAAGGATTCATAGATTTTTAGATAACTTAGAAGGATTGTATTAAAACTATTTCATACCAGTGAAAGCCAAACAATATTAGTATTTGAAAGTTTGGGCTACAACTGTTTGATACCAGTGACTCAGCTTCTCTACTTAGACTTCAGTGAGTGCCCATGACTGTTATTATTTGAATGATGGGACCACAACTGCCTCATAATAGCGACCTCAAGGATTAAAATTATAATTTTTCTTCCAGCACAGGATGAATTCCTTAACACAGAGGACTTAATGAGCTAATTACCTTTATTAGAAAGATTGGATTAGAACCAGCTCTTACCAGTAAACCCAGAAGGATTATTAATGTCATTTGATTTGTTTTTCTGTGTTTGATTTTCTGTATCACTGTAATGTTTTTCCTCATGTACAGCACTTTGAGTGCCTTGTTGCTGAAAAGCGCTCTATTAATAAACTTGACTTGAGTGGACTGTTAGCTTGATCAAGACACTTTACAGTGCCTCGTAAAACACCTGTTACATGTTGTCATGTCAGCCACAAACCTTGATGTATGTTATTAGGATTTGGTGATAGAGATAAACAAATGTGTGCATAACGGATATATGGTTTCCAAATTTCTTTTCCAAATACAAATCTGAAATATGTGGTGTGCATATGTATTCATCTGTGCATATGTATTAGTTGTGTCATCTTTTCTCTGACACACCTAAAAAGAATTCAACCGAGTCTCTTTCATTCTCAGCATAAACACAGCTATTAGGTTGCTTCCCAGAGCATGGTTCCAAACAGCATCCACAAATGGAAAGAGTATGGCCCAACTGCAAACCTACCAAGACACGGTCATCCACCTAGACTGACAGACTGGGCAAGGAGACCATTAATCTGAAATGCAGCCAACATGGTAACTCTGGAGGAGCTGCAAAACCCCACACTGCAAATGACACTAAACAAATTTTGCCTTTGTTTATGAGTAACAAGCTGAATGCTTGTCATAAGTGGTCCTGTTTAGAGTTTGTCATGAACAGGTCAGATGAGGTTAAAAATGCAGCTTTAAAATGCTGCGCTGGGTTTAAACCTAACACTGCACATCACCCTGACCAAACAAACCACAAGATGAAGTACGATAGTGGCAGTTTCATGCTATGGGGATGCTTTTCTTTAACACGAGTAGGGAAACTGGTCAAAAGGGCAAGTGAACTAATTGAAAAGCTTTGTATTGTTTTTTTTTTTCCACTTTACCATTATGCATTACTTTTTGTTGGTCCATTGTATAAAGTACAAATAGCATACTATTATAATTCTCTCCCGTCTGCAAGCTGTTTTCCTCCGCTGCTCTCCCTGTCAGCAATCAAGCCCATCTACTCCACCTGTTCACTGCTGCTCTGCAGCACAATCAGCTTCATGTCACTCACCTGTTCACCAGCAGTTATATTCAGCTCTCTGGCAGGCAGTCAGTGCCAGACTTTTGAAAGTAGATAAGTAGATATCCAGCGTTCCTTCCCTGCCTGACCATGTTTGCCTCACGGATTTCCCTGTCTTGCCTGGCCCTCATCGGATATCTCTTGCTTCTGGATTAAGAACCCTGTTTCTGCCTTTCGACTTATACCTCCTGCCTCACCCCTGGATCTGTCTGCATGAGCCTGCTCCCATGTGCCTGATCCTCCTTCCGTGCCTCGACTCCCGATCCTCGCCACTGGCCATCGTGTTTTGTATTATCCCTCAGTCGGCAACCCGACATCTGTTTGCGGTGTGTTCTGCACGGTCATTCCCGGCCGGCTACTGCCAAACCATTATCCTGCTGAGGAACTGATCCCTTGTCTCCTGCTTAACACGGACTCTGAGAAGTGGTTCCTGGTCCATGGTTGGTGGTTTCCTCTGTTCCTGCATCCTAGTCCTGAATAAATCTTTTAACACTGTCTTGTGTCTCTGGATGAAATTCCGGGTCCTCCGTCCTGATCATTATACATACTCTAGTTATAATGTGATAAAATGGGATGAGTTCAAAGGGGATGAACACATTTCATGACATTTCGAATACAGATGTGTTTCTACTAAAGATACACTCATCGGCCACTTTATTAGGTACACCTTGCTAGTACAGGGTTGGACCCCCTTTTGCCTTCAGAACTGCCTTAATCCTTCATGACATAGATTCAACAAGGTACTGGAAACATTCCTCAGAGAGTTTGGTCCATATTGACATGATAGCATCACACAGATGCTGCAGATTTGTCGGCTGCACATCCATGATGCGAATCTCCCGTTCCACCACATCCCAAAGGTGCTCTATTGGATCGAGATCTGGTGACTGTGGAGGCCATTTGAGTACAGTGAACTCATTGTCATGTTCAAGAAACCAGTCTGAGATGATTCGTGCTTTATGACATGGCGCGTTATCCTCCTGGAAGTAACCATCAGAAGATGGGTACACTGTTGTCATAAAGGGATGGACATGGTCAGCAACAATATTCAGGTAGGTAGAACTGCCGCTCACTGGATATTTTCTCTTTTTCGGACCATTCTCTGTAAACCCTAGAGATGGTAGTGCGTCAAAATCCCAGTAAATCAGGAGTTTCTGAAATACTCAGACCAGCCCATCTGGCACCAACAACCATGCCACATTCAAAGTCACTTAAATCACCTTTCTTCCCCATTCTGATGCTCGGTTTGAACTGCAGCAGATCGTCTTCACCATGTCTACATGCCTAAATGCATTGAGTTGCTGGCATGTGATTGGCTGATTAGAAATTTGCGTTAACGAGCAGTTGGACAGGTGTACTTAATAAAGTGGCCGGTGAGTGTATATTTCCTGCAAAGCTACTTGGTCTTTGTAAAGTGGATGACTGACGGTAAGAAAAAGTAGGAAAAATTATCAATACAGTGGTATAAAAACCTGTGTTTTGTTACTGTCTTTTGATTATTCTCTGCAACCGTTTAAGATCTAATCTTTTTAAGGCTTTAAATAAAGTCCCGACTCATTTTCTGTGTCGTGAGTTAATCACATAAACAGGATTGGCTCTAAACTAGGAAATTAACCATTCAAAATATATTTTTTGTACAACAAAAAAGTATGAAATTGACCTTTGTTCTCTTTTATTTCTTTGAAGTTTCTTTGAAACCAGAGTTCTGCATTTAAAAATTTAGTTTCACTGAAAATTACTCAAGTAATATAAGACTCAAACTGAAAAAGGTTTTAAAAGTTGCCAAGGGGTAAAGGGAGATGCAAAAAGACAATTTACATTTTCCATTTGCCGCCTGATCATCATCTTTTGCATATCAGTGTGTCTTTCAAACGAAGAAACGAAGGATCAATGTCGTTTGGATAGATGAGACCAAAGAATACATCTCTGGCCAAACGCAGAACATGTTTGGAAGAATCAAACACATACAACACATCTACCATGTGTCAAGCATGGTGGTGGAGGGACGATGATTCAGGTTTGTTTAGCAGCCAATGGGTAGTTGACCATAAACTCCTCCATATACAAACGTCAGTTACGTCCTTTAATATAAAACCCTGGAATTGAAAGAGGACACACTTTTTTCCCCATGACTGTAAATCGCTTCATGTGGTCACATAACTAACTACCATTCTGTGGATTTAAGTTGTCTTACAGTGTTTTGCCACCTCATCTATTTCAATATGCAACATGTAATGTTGAAAAGAAGCTTCTGTCTTCTACTCTGTGTCAAATACAAGTGTTCAGTGAGATTATACTTAAGATTGTTCTTAAATAGGCCAGTTGTTGTTCATGTGTGGTTAGACTTGGTAAGCAGAGCATAATAGTTTACTCAAAATGAGAAAAGAGTTTCATTCTATGATAAAATAAAGGTCTAAGCTCTGAGGAACAATGAAAACGGAACAATGAAAACTCAACACAGAAGGAGTGAAAGCTTAAACATAGACTTTAAGGTGATATTGCTCAACAAATACAGATGTCTTTTTCTCCTCTTTCAGAAAACAATCCAACAATGTTGGGAATGTTTAGTCAAACTGTCCTCCCACTTAGCATACTTTGTCTCTTAAGGACCTCTGTTCCCTTAGTCCAGCTCTGTCATTAAAAATAAAAAACTATTCTGCACGGAACCTTTTCTGAGGTTATTTAAATATTGCATTTGTACCAGGTCAAATAGCAAAGACTTTAAGTGTGGACCTTTTGTGGTAAAATTATTTGCGGCTGTTTGTCACAGATGTGTTTTGAAGATATTCAGAGTTTTTATTAGACAAGCTCCACATCTGCTTCCTTCTAGATCTGAAGCAGACAGGAGTTCCTCTTTCAGTATTTTTTAGGTCTATTTTATATATACCATACCGGCCATATTTATCAGCACCTCCGGTAAGGATGTGTAAAAAGTCATGAAGCAAATTTATCTTTTATTGCAGAAGGGTAATTTCACTCTGTAAACCTTAGAAACACACAACATTTAATTTCAGTACACTTTTTCAGTGGGTAAAGCAAATGTACTGTGAAGTAATAATGTTTTGTTTAACCAAATATTTGTTGCAACCCCTAAAACTCCCTTTAAAAATGTAACAGGAGCATTTCTTGTTCATACTTTACTTTGTAAGTTGATCAAAGCTTTTTTAATAATCCGTGACTTCATGTTTCCTTGGGGTAGAAATTTAACAATACACAGATGCCCATTACTCTTAGCTACTTGCCACTAGGCTAGACAAGTACATTTATCCTGCCAAAAATCTCCACTGTTGGGGAACTGTAACAAAAAGTGACAACTTTGGGACACAAGGTCTCCCTATAGCAACCATTAAATTATCTACATGCCAGCCATTCTTTTGTAGGTGATGCCAGTAAAAACACTTTTCTGTCTAGCTGTCACAAGTGGAAATATGTGGATTTTGTGAATGAAGATCTAGCTTTTTTTTAACAACAAACACTTCAAGTGAGTTTGGCATGAAATAAAGGAAATCACAGATACTTCAAAGACCTGACAAAATGTGGAAAAGAAGCTTTTTGCCTCTGTTAAATACGGTGGAGGATGTATGATGCTGTTATGGTTAGGGTAACCCTATCCCTAACCCTATCCCCCTAACCACTTTCCCTTCCAAAGAACCTTGTTTAAGTGCTTGACGTACTCTTTGAAATACCAGGATACCATTTAAAGAACAATAGGTTGGACACACATAGTAAGCTGTAAATGATCTAAACCCTGAACCCAACAAAGATGCAATTCACCAGACACAAAATCAACCTTTATACAGGGCCGTCTTCACCCACAACCCTAATTCCTGTAGAAAACCTGTGTGTTGACCTGAAAAGATGAGGGCAGAAAAGACGATCCATGACTCTGAATGATCTCAGAGATGCCTAAACCTTTTACCATGTGTGGCAAAATTGTAAAGTTAGAAGTACTTGAGAGCTACAAACATCAGATTTTTTTTTCAAAATGCAGAAGTAAATTAATCTTGATTTGTACCTACAAAAAACTAATCATGCAATATTTTAGTAAAATTAATAAAATAGTTTGATTGCTGAAAAATTGGGATCTCTAAAAGGTGCCAAGAAGACCAATAGTCTTCGTCCAATACCAGACCTCCGGGTTCTGAATGCTTATTTGAGGGTAATGCCCTTTCACATGTTGACCTTGTCCTGCAAGCAATCTCCTCCAGCAAATGGTTTATATCTGTCAACCTGACATAAGCATATTTTCATGTCCCCATTTCTCCGGATCACTGCCAGTTTCTTCGCTTTGCATTTCAGGGGTGGCACTTCCAGTTAAGGGTCCCCCCATTAGGTCATTCCCTCTCTCTTCAGGTGTTCACCTGGTGTGTGGCGGCGGCCCTCTTCTCCCTGCAGAGGCGGGACTGCAGATCCTGCCTTACTTGGACACCTGACTAATTTATGCTGCAACCTGCGACCAGGTGGTCCAGGACATTCAGCTGATGCTCGTCCAGGTGCATCAACTGGGCTTAAGAGTGAACCTGGAAAAGAGCAGCCTGACCCCCTCCCAGATGACTATTTTCCTGGGCATTGCTCTAGACTTCCATGACTGCCTGCCCTTCTCCTTGGCATGTCACTAATATTCTGGCCATGCTTCCAGGCTTCCATCATTGTACCTGCGTCTTCTGGACATGGTCAATGCTGTATCCTGCATGGTGGCTCTGGGGCTGCACATGTGGCTGAACGAGCTCTGTCTGGACCCCTCCCACTGGGCTCACAGGCTCAGGTGGCTTCAGGTTTTGCCTCAGTGTCTGCGTTCTCTGTGTCAGTGGACAAGCAGGTCCTACATTGTGTTGCCCTCAGCCCCCTTCCGTGTCGGAGGGAGGTCGTTCATACGGATGCTTCCTCCTGGGGTTAGGGAGCAACCTGGCAAGGTCATGCAGCGCAGGGGGTGTGGTCCCAGTGGGGGGCAGTGCGGGGAACATATCAATGCTCTGGAGCTGAAGGCTGTGTTCCTGGCGCTCCATGCTTTTCTTCCATGGTAGCTGGGGAGACATATCTTAGTTGTGTTTCATATAAATTCAGGTCCCTGGAAACTGCTGTCCTTGACCCGCCGGCTCCTGGTCTGGGAGGCGCCATGCCTTGCCAGTCTCAGAGCGGCCTATATTCCGGGTCCGCAGAATGTGCCCGCAGATTTTCTGTCGGGGCAGGTGCCGCTTATGAGGCAATTGCGGCCTCACCCAGAGGTGGTAAATTACATTTGGGCGACCTTCGGCAGAGCTGAGGTGGACCTGTTTTCTACCAGGGATGCGGTTCACTGTCCCCTCTGGTTCTCCTTGATGGACAGCACCAGTCCTTTGGGCTGCGATGCACTGGTGCACGATTGGCCCCGGACCCTTCTCTATGCCTTTCCTCCATTTGCCCTGATCTTTCAGATGCTACTGAGGGTTTTCCAGGAGGGGCACAGGCTTCTGTTGGTAGCCCCATTTTGGCCTGCAAGGACCTGGTTTCCTCTGTGCTCCGGCTTGCCGATGCACCTACCCTCCAGGAGGGATCTACTTTCCCAGCTGGGGGGCTGGATTCTCCACCAGCTCCCACTATGGGGGCAGGGTGGGCGCCGTCCACATGGGCTGTCTATGGTGCCAAGTGGGCTGTCTTTGCGGACTGGTGCCGTGGTAGGGGACTGGACCCCGTATAGTGTCCTGTCTCCCATTTGCTGGCCTTCCTTCAAAGGTTGCTAGATCTGGGGCGATCCCCTTCAACCTTAGGGGTGTATGTTTCTGCCATTCCCGTTGGCGCCTCGGGTTTAGTGGTTGCTCTATATGGGCCTGTATGGGCTGCCCATGTGGGCATGTGGTGTGGGACCTATACAACTAAACCTATACGGGTCCGATTTAATAATACCCACTTCTGGCCCATGCCTACTGAACCCCCATAGGCTCCATGTAAGTCCTGTATGGGCTGCCCATGTGGGCTCCCCATGTGGGGACCATATAACTAAATCTATATTGGCTCCATATAATGATACCCAGTTCTGGCCCATGCCTACTGAACCCCCATAGGCTCCATGTAGGTCCTGTATGGGCTGCCCAAGTGAGCTCCCCACGTGGGGCCCATATGACCAAACATATACGGGTCTTATGTAATTCTGCCCAGTTGAAACCTGTCCCCATATAACCTAAATGGGCTCCATATGGGTCTCACATGGTCAGCCCTCATGGGCTTCCCACATGGGCCCTGTATTACAAATTATATGTGGGGCCCACACTGTTAGCCCAGTTGAAGCCCATGCCCACCCCTTACCCATGTAGCCCATTTGTAACCCACATGGGGCCCATCACAACATGCTGGCTGGGGTTGGCCGGGAAGGGGATGTCACGCTGTTCCCGAGAGGTGCCAGGCATTTGTGTCCACCCAGGCACCCTGTAGCCCCTGCGTGGGATCTGTCGCTGGTGCTTGCACCCTTTTACACTTTCCCTTTTGAGCCCATTCCAGGAGTGGATCTCAAGTGGCTCTCCCTGAAGTGGTTTTCCCATTTCAATCCTGGGACCCACTCTGAGCCTCTTTGCCCTGTCCACACGCTTTAGGCATATGTCCACTCCACAGCAACCATTTGTCAGACAGACAGCCTCTATGTCTGTTATGCTGACTCTCGGAAAGGTCAGGCCCCTTCTAAGCAGCGATTGTGGAGGTGATCTCTGTGGCTTACTCTTCACAGGATCAGCCCAAACTAGGTGGTGTATGGTGCCACTCCACTGGAGGCCATTTGTAAGGCAGCTACCTGGATACCGCTAAGCACCTTTGCCAGGTTCTACAGGGTGAACGTGGCCATGCTCCATCCCCTACAGGGCATCCTGGAGCAACCACCTTTTGCATCCTGCTAAGGTGGGTGCTATTGCTGTTGTTACCGTGTTCCTGTGGGTTTCCTTTTTGGATCCCTTGGGACCTTGTTGGTATACGTCATCCAGTGCTTGAAACACCGCCTCTGGCAGCCAGTAGGGATGAGATAGAACGAAAGTTACGACTATAACCACGGTTCTATGAATACCGGATGACCACCAGAGCGCTCAATCCCTCTGTCCCCGAGTGCTCACAAGAAGCATGTCGGAACTTATGAGTCATCGGTAGATCACAGATGACTTTGTTGTTATTAATTCTCGACCTGCGCATGCACAAGAATGATCATTCAGTGCTTGAAGCACTGCCTCTGGTGGTCATCCGGGAATCATAGAACCGTATTTACAGTCATAACTTTTGTTCTTCAGTGCGTTTTGAGGATAGCGAAAAGTGGCCAAAAATCTTGTTAACTGTTAAATCAGTCTCAGTCTCCAACATGTCTCCAGCATGTTTTGCGGGCCGTGCAGTTTGCTTTTATTATGCAAGAATTTTCTGATTTTAATTTTTGGAACACCATAAATTACACTGGCATTATCAGCCATGACCATGACCAGTCACAGGCCATTTTTTCAGTTACTTTCTTATTTGGTTATAATTAGTACCAGATGACTCATTACTGTCCTCATAAAAGTCCAGGATCTTATTCTCCAAGCCTAACATTGGTGTCCAGTATCTAATATACAAGAGAAAGAGTTTTGCCGTGCTGTGATTAGAGGCATCTGATGCTAGTGATAAAAATGGGTGTGTGCATGTATGTCTGTATAACACTGAACCACTGGTGTTCTTAGGTCCTTTAAACAACTTTCCACAGTGGCAGGTGCAAGCACATCTGTAACTGCTTTAGTGTGTCCACTTGATATCTTTTTTGCTTTATCTTTCAGCATCTGGAAACATGGTCAATGCTAACTTATTACCGCAGTCTGCTGACCTAAAGGACTGAATGCTGCACTGTGTGGTAAACACTGGTAATCTTGGCTGCTGTTTCCTTGTCTGTCTGGAAGTCATCTGTGGGTTTGAATAAAATAGAGTCTATAGATCGGTAGGCTGCTTTTTCAGCTGCGTGTTTGTTGTCCAACTCACTTTTACATTGTTGCTTCACATCATGCTCCCCTGCGTGAAAAATTGAAAAATAACTTTACAAAAAGTTCTCTCAGAATGACCTTTCACTGACCTCACTCAGTTATAAACCTTTCCCCAGTCTTTGCTGTTGCTGGTTTGCTGTTGCTGGTTTCTTTTCTTTGATGTAGTTTACATTATATCCTGCATACATCAAAATCCTTTTCTGTTGTTTAATTTCACAACCTCTTGTGTGTAAAAATTTAGCTCTAAAACATTTTTAAAAATGTCCATCTGCATCAACAACCGACGGGCTGTTTACAGGTGTATCATTCTAACTGTGGTCGGGGGCTGAAGAAAATCACTGCAAGCTCCTTAAATGGACCTTGGGCCTCGCCTTGGACACCCCTGATCTAGAGAGCTTGTGCTAAGATAAATGGCCATAATAGATAAATAATAAATAACAAATAATAATAAAAATATAAATATAAATAAATTAGATTGGTCAAAAATCCGTCTCTATGTATGGTCCCACCTTGTAGATGCTTCAGGTGAAAATGAAGTGATATTGGTCCTACTGGCAAAAAGGGGGCTGTGGAAGGTTTTGACACCGGGGTGCCCCACTGAATAGATGTACTCAAAATAGAGATTGGATTTTTCTATAATTTCCAGAGTTATTATGCAAATAACAATGCAAAAAATATATAAAAAACTTCTCCTTTTTCACACATCACACACATACTAGTTCATCCTGTACCTGTTTACTGGTTCTGATTTTAAGACAGTAGATTGTTCAAATCATAAAATATGAAAGTTTTGTCTTGTTTAATAAACCACTGTAAAGAAGCATCAAAACTGATAAAAAAACTTTTCATCCTTTTGGGGAATTCCTTTTTTTCTGTTTTGTTTTACTGTCATGCTGATGAATTAAGGCCTGGCCAGACCAGAAAAAAACAGGAATAAACAAAGATTTTCAGCAGCAACACACATCAAAGCAAAAAGCGATATATTGCTGTTACTCTCAACTGTGGCTGTGCCTGTAAATTTATCCTTTTTTCTGACCCTGCCCCTCCAAGCTAAGGGAACACCGGGCCAAAGAAGAGCTGCCCTTACTTTATGTAAAACATGACCGGGCTGCCCCAAAAAAAAACACAACTTTTCGTATTCACATGAGATAAACATGAAAAGGGGAAAGGGTACACAAAAGTAAAAGGAAAGATTCACCCCCCCTCCCTTTCTCCCCTAAATTGTGTGGGTTTTGGGCCTTTCAAAAATTTCCCATTTTTTTTTGGCTAAAAACAAAAACCCGTTTAGAAAAACAAAACAAAATTTCCCTTTGCCAAAAATTTAAAAGCAACAGAGGAAGGGAAAAGCGGGTTTAAAAAACAAGTATTTGGGGTTTCTTCCCAAAAAGGTATCATGAACTAAAAAACCCAAAATTTTAAAAATTTTTTTTGGATTTTATGTGTTAGAGTTACACAAACACAAAGTGTAATAAAATTCAAAAAGGTGTATACGTATTCATTTTCCCCGATTTTTAATTTTTTGGGCAAAACCCCCCTTTAACAGCTGCAAGTCTTTTTGGGGTTTTAATCCCTTAGGTAAAAATGGGCCCTTTAAAATTTTTTTGGAAAAGTCAAGCGGTCAGATTAAAGGGAAAATGTATCGGGGAATTAAATTTTTGGGAAGTTTCCCAAAGATTCTCAATTGTGAAAAAAATGCAGTTTAAAATTTTTGTTTTTTTTTTTTTGTAAAAAATACTTTTTGTATTTTTCATCCCAAAATCCCCCAAACAGGGAAAACTTTTTCTTTTTACAGTGACTGTAGATATCCCTTTTATGCCCTTAAAAAAGGCAACCCCCTAATTGAAAAAGGGGATCTCTTTAACTTTTCTCCCCTTTCTAAAAACCCTGCCCAAAAATATTGATAAATTTTTTTGGGGGCAGCAGGAGCCCCAATTTTATTTAAAGGGCTACTTAAAACCTTTTTTTAGAATTCATTTTAGCCCCAGATTTTTTTAATATTTTTTCCCAAACAATTAATTTGACCCTTTTTGGAAACCCTTTGCTTCTTCAATACCGCAAAAAGCAAAGGCGGGATTTAAACAAGACTCTTTTAAACTTTATGCATCACTAAGTGTTTTCGGAAGGGGACGTTTTCCCCTTTTGGGAAATGCGGTTTTTTTCTATTTTTTTTTTGGGACACCTCAAAAAAAACACTTTTGGTGAGGGCACAAAATCCCTTTTCCCCAAACGCTTGTTTTTGATGATTTTGGGTTTTTCCCCTGTTTTTTTTTTGGCCGGGAAAAACTTTGCTTTTCACACCCCCGGGTTATTTACACTTTTTTTTTTTATTTGTCCCTCCTAATAAGAGCCTTTAACATCACCTTCCTTTTAGTTGTTTTTTCCATGAAAACTTTGTTTGCCACATTGAGGACTCAAATAACGATGCTTGCTTCTGGTGTGACCCTTGTTGGTCAACTCCTTCTTGGTGGTTAACTTCTAAAGCCCCACCCCCAGTACTGGGGGCAGAATTTAACTCCTGTTTTCTTCTACTTTATTTACTGCAAGTTCCATTAGTTAAAATGAAAATATGTGGTCTCCGCAGAAATAGTAGAATCTTGGCTAAAAGCTGTATAAACCATTTCTACAAACACCAAAAACACTTAAAACCAAAGGCAGTTGAATCAGAGAATAAACAAACTCCACAAAATGACGTAACTGCAAAACTATGGAGCTAAAACAGTCTCAATATTCACACATGCAGAGAACAAGATTCACACATGCACAGCACAATTCACACGTGCACAATACAATACACACATGCACAGAACAAGATTCACTCATGTATTTCTGATCCACACACAAACATATCCTGATTTACAAACTGCTTATGGTCTGTAAACCTCACTTCATTTGTGTGTGTATTTTTGAGACTCTTCTGACTTGGCTCAACCGACAAAAGCTTTTTTTAAAAAAAGGATAGCCTCATTGTTTCAGCAAATCACAAGAGCGCACCCCACGTGGGTGATGATTTACTTATTAGCCAATCGCATTAACCCTTTCAAACAGCGGCGCTATTGCCGTGTGAAGTTCAGGCAGTTGAAACCTCAACATGGCTTCTGGCAACGACAGGGTAGCGGTAATTAAAACATCTAACTTAACATGTTTAACTACTTATCCCTTGTTATGAGAAGTTGTTCAATTAGTAGTGTTAATCGATGTAATTGTGCAACTATCAACACAAGCTACCGAGCTAAGTGAGTGAGCTACTCTAGCATGCTATGCTAGCGGTTCTGCATGCTAATTGGGGGAGACTAGTATCTTTCTATTAAGTGGAATTTTTTTGTGAATGAACTGACTGTTTGACAGGGTCTGTCGCCCCAAGCTGAAGTAGCAGCTCAGGCCTTTGTGCAGTTATTGGCCCGGGAGCTGTCCACGGCCCCAAGCGCACCAAGAGCGAGTACAGCAGTCAGGGCAGCAGGGCCGAGCTCAATTTGTGGCATTGGCAGGCAGAATTGGCAGCTGGAACTGCCACCAGAACTGCCACAGCCTGCCAGAGGGTGCCAGGGGATTCTGCGAGGATGCCACAAGGTGCCAGACGGGCCGTAAAAGCCTGCAGCGACGGTTGCCGCTGTTTTTGTGGAAGCTAATGCTGCTAATCGGCAAATGGGTTGTCATTATAGTTAATATTGTCTGTGGAGCTGCCACCGGAAGTGATGCCAATGCTGATTATCGGCAAACGGGATGTCTTTGTTGTTATAGCCTGTTACTTTTAAATGATGATGTCATTATTGATTATTATTTAATAAACAGCTTTAGACCCATAACATAAGGTGATTGTATTTACTTGAGATGGAAAATAAATAGCACTGTGTGTGTATGATGTGCTGAAAGGATGACGAAGATTTATTGCACAAATAGCCGGTTTATAATAGAGTATGAGCGGCTACTCTGAATTGTCACTCACAGAAAATTATAAATAAATGCTTAAAAACACGCTGGAAGTCCCAGGCCAATAGGCTGCCACGAGGGTGCCAGAGGATGCCAGAAGGTGCCAGGGGATGCCAGAGGATGCCACGGGGTGCCAGAGGATGCCACAGGGTGCCAGAGGATGCCAGAAGGTGCCAGAGGATGCCAGTGGATGCCATGGGGTGCCAGAGGATGCCACAGGGTGCCAGGGGATGCCAGTGGATGCCAGAAGGTGCCAGAGGATGCCAGTGGATGCCATGGGGTGCCAGAGGATACCACAGGGTGCCAGGGGATGCCAGTGGAGGCCAGAAGGTGCCAGAGGATGCCAGTGGATGCCATGGGGTGCCAGAGGATGCCAGAAGGTGCCAGTGGAGGCCATGGGGTGCCAGAGGACGCCACAGGGTGCCAGGGGATGCCAGTGGATGCCAGAAGGTGCCAGAGGATGCCAGAAGGTGCCAGAGGATGCCAGAGGATGCCAGAAGGTGCCAGTGGATGCCATGGGGTGCCAGAGGATGCCACAGGGTGCCAGGGGATGCCAGTGGATGCCATGGGGTGCCAGGGGATGCCAGGGGATGCCAGTGGATGCCATGGAGTGCCAGAGGATGCAAGAAGGTGCCAATGGATGCCATTAGGTGCCAGTGGATGCCAGAAGGTGCCAGAGGATGCCAGGGGCTGCCAGAAGGTGCCAGGAGCTTTCAGAGGATGCTAGGGGCCGCCAGAGGATGCCAGAAGGTGCCAGAGGATGCCAGGGGCAGCCAGAAGGTGCCAGGGGCTGTCAGAGGATGCTAGGGGCCGCCAGAGGATGCCAGAAGGTGCCAGAGGATGCCAGGGGCAGCCAGAAGGTGCCAGGGGCTGTCAGAGGATGCTAGGGGCCGCCAGAGGATGCCAGAAGGTGCCAGAGGATGCCAGGGGAAGCCAGAAGGTGCCAGGGGCTGTCAGAGGATGCTAGGGGCCGCCAGAGGATGCCAGAAGGTGCCAGAGGATGCCAGGGGCAGCCAGAAGGTGCCAGGGGCTGTCAGAGGATGCTAGGGGCTGCCAGAGGATGCCAGAAGGTGCCAGGGGATGCCAGAGGGTGCCACGAGGGTCACTGTTGTACATTTACTTTGGCTATACTCTTTAGTGTCCACAAAGACTAATTAGTCTTCCTCAAAACTAGCAAAAATGTTTACATTTTGTACATCAATAATTTCTGAGCAGAATTTTTCGTAGTCCTCCTTTTCTTCAAAAACAAAAGTTAAAAGTTCAGCTGGAGAGCTGTCATCGTATTCATCCTCCCAGTTCTTTATGGCCTCGAGGGTTTCAGTTTGTTCAGTGTTGTCCATGTCAAGTACTTTTGGAAGTGTGACTCTACCCTCAAATGTTGTTTTTTGGCACCAATCAGCTGCAGTCTGGCTGTCAGTCAACATGTTGTTTCCCTGCGAAAAAAGTTTGGTGAGGGTTTGAGTATGTGGATGCTGTTACCTTTTAATATTGTTGCAGTATTGCAAATTAGCCTATATTTTTATACTTTCATATTTGCTTTACATAATCAAAGCTCTATCAATCCCATATCGGATACCTGTGCCATTTATTAACTGTCAAAACTTTAGTGAAACTATGTACACACAAATGCCTATGAGTTACTAAAGAAACAGTAGGTTCTATCAAGTGGCTGCTGTTGAAAAAATGTTTAACCCTTTCTGTGCCTTTGGCTTCTGTTGTCATTTCCTCGGCTTCCGTTGTCATTTTCTCATCTCTGAAAGCAAAATAACAATCAGTAAATGAGCCAGTACTGCACTCTATCCTGACTGGTGTATACATAGGTCTTCATCCTCAAATGTTAGTCACCCGTCATTTTCTTTGACAGACTTCATAAGCACAGTTTCTGCTTGATATTGGCACATGTTGTTGCTTCTTTACAACCACTGTATCACAACCTACAAAAACACATTTTAACAACAGCTATATTAAAATTACAGGTTGAACAGCATTTTTATACTCAATTATTTTAACTCTAAAACAGTGATTTACCATTTTATGCTCAAGTTCATTGACACATTGCTACTTAGAAACCTATGGTATGAGTCATTTCTGTCTAATTGTTAAGTTTGGCACATAATTCAGCTCGCCTCTGGCAGAAGAACCTTGAGGATAAACTGTTGAATTCCAGCTCCGTTTCCAGGAACAGACAGAATACTTTCAAGTCATTGGATGATTGCTTCTGTCTGGAATAAAAATGTATGCAGATATTTGATAAAGTTTATCAGTAAACTGAAAGTATTTCAATTATTTATTATTTTTAAGTTGTTATTATTAATTGAGTCTTCAATTCTGTGCCTTTAATGTTGAAATATATATTTCTTTAATATTCGATCAAAGTAAACAGAAAATTATTTCTAACATAAGTTGTATTTGACACATAACAATTAATTCTTACATGTCAGGGATTACACTGCATCCACGGAAGAAGTCCCTATCGGTCTTGTCTCTCTGGCATCATCTGGCACCCCGTGGCATCCTCTGGCACCCCATGGAATCCACTGGCGGCCCCTAGCATCCTCTGACAGCCCCAGGCACCTTCTGGTCTCCTCTGGCACCCCGTGGCATCCTCTGGCACCCCATGGCATCCACTGGCATCCCTTGGCACCTTCTGACATCATCTGGCACCTTCTGGCATCCTCTGGCACCCCGTGGCATCCTCTGGCGGCCCCTAGCATCCTCTGACAGCCCCTGGCACCTTCTGACATCCTCTGGCACCCCGTGGCATCCTCTGGCGGCCCCTAGCATCCTCTGACAGCCCCTGGCACCTTCTGACAGCCTCTGGCAGCCCGTGGCATCCTCTGACTGCCCCTGGCACCTTCTGACATCCTCTGGCACCCCGTGGCATCCTCTGGCGGCCCCTAGCATCCTCTGACAGCCTCTGGCACCTTCTGACAGCCTCTGGCAACCCATGGCATCCTCTGGCGGCCCCTAGCATCCTCTGACTGCCCCTGGCACCTTCTGACATCCTCTGGCACCCCGTGGCATCCTCTGGCGGCCCCTAGCATCCTCTGACAGCCTCTGGCACCTTCTGACATCCTCTGGCACCCCGTGGCATCCTCTGGCGGCCCCTAGCATCCTCTGACAGCCCCTGGCACCTTCTGACAGCCTCTGGCAGCCCATGGCATCATCTGGCACCCTTGTGGCTGCCTTATGGCCTGGGACTTCCAGCGTGTTTTTAAGCATTTATTTATAATTTTCTGTGAGTGACAATTCAGAATTGCCGCTCATGCTCTATTATAAACCGGCTATTTGTGCAATAAATCATACGTCATACACACACATAGTGCTATTTATTTTCCATCTCAAGTAAATACAATCACCTTATGTTATGGGTCTAAAGCTGTTTATTAAATAATAATCAATAATGACATCATCATTTAAAAGTAACAGGCTATAACAACAATGACATCCCGTTTGCCGATAATCAGCATTGACTTTCACAAAACCAGCCGCATTGGCATCACTTCCGGTGGCAGCTCCACAGACAATATTAACTATAATGACAACCCATTTGCCGATATCAGCATTAGCTTCCACAAAAACAGCGGCAACCGTCGCTGCAGGCTTTTACGGCCCGTCTGGCACCTTGTGGCATCCTCGCAGAATCCCCTGGCACCCTCTGGCAGGCTGTGGCAGTTCTGGTGGCAGTTCCAGCTGCCAATTCTGCCTGCCACTGCCACAAATTGAGCTCGGCCCTGCTGCCCTGACTGCTGTACTCGCTCTTGGTGCGCTTGGGGCCGTGGACAGCTCCCGGGCCAATAATTGCACAAAGGCCCGAGCTGCTACTTCAGCTTGGGGCGACAGACCCTGTCAAACAGTCAGTTCATTCACAAAAAAATTCCACTTAATAGAAAGATACTAGCCTCACCCAATTAGCATGCAGAACCGCTAGCATAGCATGCTAGAGTAGCTCACTCACTTAGCTCGGTAGCTTGTGTTGATAGTTGCACAATTACATCGATTAACACTACTAATTGAACAACTTCTCATAACAAGGGATAAGTAGTTAAACATGTTAAGTTAGATGTTTTAATTACCGCTACCCTGTCGTTGCCAGAAGCCATGTTGAGGTTTCAACTGCCTGAACTTCACACAGCAATAGCGCCGCTGTTTGAAAGGGTTAATGCGATTGGCTAATAAGTAAATCATCACCCACGTGGGGTGCGCTCTTGTGATTTGCTGAAACAATGAGGCTATCCTTTTTTTTAAAAAAGCTTTTGTGGGTTGAGCCAAGTCAGAGGAGTCTCAAAAATCCACACACAAATGAAGTGAGGTTTACAGACCATAAGCAGTTTGTAAATCAAGATATATTTGTGTGTGGATCAGAAATACATGAGTGAATCTTGTTCTGTGCATGTGTGTATTGTATTGTGCACGTGTGAATTGTGCTGTGCATGTGTGAATCTTGTTCTGTGTATTTGTGAATATTGAGACTGTTTTAGCTCCATAAAAAACTCTACACACACAACCAGCATGTCTGTTGTAAGCAGAGAGCATACAAATACAGAAAAAATACATTTTGTCGCAATCCACCCAGGTTTTACTGAACCAGCAACAAAGGAAGGCTAGAATTATCACTTCTATTTGAAAAACATAATTATTAACATGATTGTTTAAATAGAGTATGTCAATACTCAGAAAAATTCAGTTGGATTTGCGCATGTTATTTTGAGCTCAAACTTCACAAAACCAGCTCTAAAACCCTCTACAGGGTACTCGAGGGTTCATGGGAGTTTGCCCAACCGGTCCACATGTGTTTTGTGGACCTGGAGAAGGTATTCGACTGTGTCCCTCCTGGCGCCCTGTGGGGGGTGCTCCACAAGTACGGAGTCGGTGGCCCTTTATTAGGGGCCATCCGGTCTCTGTACAAGCGGAGCAGGAGTTTGGTCCGCATTACCGGCACTAAGTCAGACCTGTTCCAGGTGCATGTTGGACTCCGGCAGGGCTGCCCTTTGTCACCAGTCCTCTTCATAACTTTTATGGACAGGATTTTCAAGGCGCAGCCAAGGGCCGGAAGGGGTCTGGTTTGTGGACCAGTGGATTTCTTTTTTAGAAACTTTAGAGACTTCATCTACAAATGCTCAAGAACTCAGACGTTTACACAGTTTACCAACTTGAAAGACTGATAAAGTTTCCTACATATGTATATGATCAAATATCTAGTTGCCTATGTATTGTCTAATTTGACATCACAATATTATGTATTTGCCTTTCATTTCAATGGCATCAAAAAACACAATGTTAAAGCAAAATAAGGCTCACATATCGCCCTACAACTCAAGTAGACTGTAGTGTACACAGTTTGATGACCAGATAAGCCAGAGTACCACAGATTTTATGGGCTTTGTCAAAACACCCGGGCATATTATTTTTGCAGCCTTTACAGGCTATGCATACCTATATTTGCACCACCGGCACGAAATCGCTACAACTGCAAATCACTTTTTGCAGCAATGACTTAATGATAACCTTTTCGAAATGCAACACTGTGCGGATGCTTCACTCACACTGGCATGCTGGATGCTTGCAACAGAAAGCTGCATTTTTGATCCCCCCTGGAGGCACTTACAGACCAAATCTTTAAATATGAAGAAAATAATAATGAGACAGTGATATCACAGCATAAATAACAGTCAAATCCTAGCACTTTAGAATCCTTTGAATTTCCAACAAAATACCCTTAATCTCCCCCATCTTTATATCCGTATACATGTTTTTTTTTAACACACCAGCATACATGGAAATAGAGGAAACAACGTGCGAGTAACTGGTGTGGAATATCAGCAATCGAAGCCAATCTCAGTCAGCCACACCTAAGACAAAACAAGGAGCCAGATTTTAAACAAAAAGATTTGAAAAAGGCAGATCATTTTTTACATACAAATGAGTGTGGGAGTGAGCAAAGAGGAAACAGTTAATGGAAAACAGGGCACCTTGAAAAAAGCATTTTGGTGAGAAATGCAGCTCAGATACTCAGAGGAAACAAGGCTGTTTGTGTGAATGAGTCAGACTGCTCTCAACCTCCTCTTGTCATCTTTCAGAGAAAAACCTTTCCTCTCACGCTGAGAGAAAACAAACAGCATAGTTTTCTCATGGTCTAAAGCAAACACATTTTCTTATTTTGTTTGTTCAACCTTGCTCCATTACTACATAAACAGACACATGAGGGTACACATTTTCTGGTTTCAATGGCCTGATTTACATTTGGGGGTGGAGGGAACTGTCATGCCATGTGATTTACTAAAATTAGAAGTGTTTACAGTCTGAACAGCTAGTTTATAAAAGCAATTAACCAACACTTTACTGTGATGGACAAAAAAGGAAGTCCAGGAAGTCAGTTCCTGTGAAAATGCCATGAAAAATTACAATTGTGCATTTGCTTTTGGTCCTTGTCAAAAATTAACAATTTATTTCTAGATGTAACTGATATAGAAAACAAGACAGCAAGACTCATTTAAATGAAATAAACAAGACCTTTTAAAGGCCCCTGTGTATTTAACTGCTCCTTCTGATACGATCATCTGTCTGCCACTAACAGAGGAAGTGCTGAAGCATCTCCAGGGATGAGGTATGACGTATCTTATAAACGACCTTGAGATAATGTTGATTTTATGGAACAAAATCCTCCATTTTTCATTCTCTGAAAAACTCCAGTTGGCTTTACTTCATCACAACAAAAAAGGAAAAGCCATGAAGACTCCCGGCCGGGGGTCTTTCTGCATGAAGTTTGCATGTTCTCCCCGGGTACTCTGGCTTCCTTCCACATTCCAAAGACATGCCTGTTGGGTTAATTGGTCACTCTAAATTGCCCTTAGGTGTATGGATGACTGTGTGCATGGTTGTTTATGTGTTGCTCTGCGGTGGACTGGCGACCTGTCCAGGGTGTACCCCCCCCCGCCCATAGACTGCTGGAGATAGGCACCAGCTCCCCCGCGACCCACTATGGAATAAGTGGTAGAAAATGACTGACTGACTGACCTTGCACTATGCTTAACATGAAACTTAAATGTTCAGATCCAAGACCAATTTTTTGTAACTACAAGAGCTAATGAAATGAGCCTTACGTTAGCTATTAAATAAAAGTCCTTCGGTTTGGCTCATCTCTAATCTCGTTTTGGTCACCACCAGCAAAAATAAAGATGAAAACGTCAAAAATCTATAGTTCCACATCCTTTACTTTTGACACCACCTTCAAACCATACATGAGTCTAATTACCATTTTGTAAACCTTTCCTTCAACTTTATCCTCGTGATACAAATCACGCCTGACACTTGTCTACATCCTCTCTGTTCTCTCCCCCTGTTCTGCTTGGACCATCTTTCTGTTTTGGATGATTGACCCCTGTGCTAAAACTGTACTGCTGTAGCATCACTCTTCCACCTGTCTCCCTCCCATTCTCATACATTATGTCTCGCTTATTCTGACTTTCATTCTTCTGACCTCCACCTTTCGATGGCTCTCTTCAAACCATTCCCTACTCTAACAAGATATCATGAAAAGTTGTCTGCAAAAACTGTAACCCATGGAGACTCTTGTCTGACCACAGTTGTCAACATGTCCATCATCTTTGCAAACAACAAGGTACTTAGAGCATATCCTTGAAGTAATTTAACCCCATTTCATCCCAACAATCACTCCACCTCACACCTCACCACTGTCTTGCTGTTCTTGTGCTGGTCTTGTACCAGCCCAAACTACTTTTCTGCCACATCTGATTTCCTCATGTACATCTGTTCCTGTCCTGGCACCCTATCTGCTTTCTCTAGATATACAAAGACAAATTATAACCTTTGTTATGATTAGGGGTTTGTTTGGTTTTTGGTTTCTGGTTTTTCTTTATGTTTTTCACAGTTAAAGTTTTGAATCATGTTTCTGTTTGTTTTTCTGGGTTTTTCTTAATTTTTCTCACAGTTTTTGAATCATGCTTTGTTTATTATTTTTCTGGTTATGTTTTAGTCTTGTTCATGTTTTGTCAAGTTTGGTTTTTGGTTCTGGTCATGCTTTAGTTTTTGTTTGTATTCAAGAGTCTCTGTTCTTGCTCCAGCCACGTTCTGTTAATAATCTTTATCCGGTTCACCTGCACCTTGTCAATCTGTCTTCTTGCTCCATCTGGTTTTCACTCCATATATACACACCTGTTCAGTTAGTCATTGCGGATTCATTGTCTCTACTCATGTCTTGTTTTGTGGACCATGCCATGCCTGTAAAGCCAGCCTGCTTCTGTTTTGTTCCTGCCTCTTCTAAGAGTGAGTTTTTTTGTTATTAAACCGTTTTACTTACCGTCATGCTGCGTCCTCATCTGCATCCTGGGGTCCAATATCTCGCAAGTCGTAACAACCTTAGTGAAACCTTGGTGACAAAACACCAGAGCCAAATATCTTACTTGTGGCAAAGATTTGATCCAAATGATCTGAAAATGGGCCCAGGCGAAATTACCTCTTTTCATGAAATGGAAGTTGCTGTCATTGTTTCTGAGAAACTCAAAGTAACTGTTTACACAAAAATCCTGCAAGTGGGTCAAGATGAATAGAATTATTTTTCATTCTGTGTTGGCCTTGTGTGAAAATTGAAAACGAGATGCCCATGTTTCGTGTAATCGTGTAATCGAGAATATTGTGTTAATATTGTGGGAAGGGGGCGTTGCTGCAGCAACCCAAAAAACAAACAGTAAATAAAAAAGCAGAGCATGAAAAAATACCCTTTTTTTCACCCTTTTCTCATGCACTATACTGAAAATTAAAATTCAGAAAACATAAACAACAACCCCACCCCACGTGCCACTGTTGTGAATTCCAGTGAAATCACAACAGCATGAATCGCAGCATGGTACTGTGATAAGATGTCACCTGTGCAGCAAGTGCAGTCATGAAATTTCCTCGTTCCACCGTAAACTGTTAGTGGTGTTATAAGAAAGTGGAAGTGACAAGGAACGATAGCAACTCAGCCACGAAATGGTAGGCCGCTTAAACTGATGGAGTGGGGGCAGTTGATGCTGACAACCATAGTGAGCAGAGGTTGCCGGCTTTCTCCAGAGATGATTGCTACAGACCTCCAAATTTTATGTGGTCTTTAGATTCGCTCAAGAACAGTATGTAGAGAGCTTCACAGAATAGATTTTCATGGCCGAGCAGTTACATCCAAGCCATACATCACCAAGTGCAATGCAAAGTGTTGAACGCAGTGGTGTAAAGCACGGCACCACTGGACTCTGGAGAAGTAGAGACGTGTTTCCTGGAGTGATGATTCGCGTTTCTCCATCTGGCAATCTGATGGACGAGTCTGGGTTTGGCATTTGCCAGGAGAACGGTACTTGCCTGACTGTATTGTGCCAAGTGTAAAGTTTGGTGGAGGGGGGACTGTGCTGTGGGGTTGCTTATTCAGAACCTGGGCTTGGCCCCTTGGTTCAAGTGAAAAGAAACTCTGAATGCCTTGGCATACCAAGAGATTTTGGACAATTCCA
This sequence comes from Crenichthys baileyi, assembly GCA_036173005.1. Taxonomy (NCBI): domain Eukaryota; kingdom Metazoa; phylum Chordata; class Actinopteri; order Cyprinodontiformes; family Goodeidae; genus Crenichthys; species Crenichthys baileyi. The sequence goes on along the minus strand of JAHHUM010002917.1, from coordinate 594,806 downwards.
TGCTGCCAACTTTGTGGGAACGGTTTGGAGATGGTCCCTTCCTCTACCAACATGCCTGTGCACCAGAGCACAAAGCAATGTTTATAAAGACAGTTTATAAAGAGAGAGTTTGGTGTGGATAAGATTGACAGGCCTGCACAGAGTCCTGATTTCAACCTTTTGAGATGAATTAGAGCAAAGACTGAGAGCCAGGCCTTCTCATCCAACATCAGTGTCTGACTTTACAAATGTGCTTCTAGAAGAATGATAAAAAATTCCCGTGAACATGCTCCCAAACCTTGTGAACAGCCTTCCCAGAAGAGTTGAAGCTGTTATAGCTGCAAAGGGTGAACCAATGTCATATTGAACCCTATGGATTAAGAACGGGATGTGACTTAAGTTCATATGTGAGTCAAGGCAGCGAATGAGCAAATTCTTTAAGTAATATAGTTTAAGTTCCTTTATGCATGCAAAATGTTCCACATAAATCTTATTTTAACATTTTAACCTCGGATGGTGCTGATTAACATGCAGCTATTCTGGCAAAATGTTTGGGTTACTACAATATGACACACCTTTCACCCTATCAGTGTGTTGCTGTTTGTTCTAAAGGCTCGCATATCAGATTTCATCATTTTTCCATTTCACCACTTAGACCTGCAGTGACTCTGACTTGTTGCTACCTGAATGTGGTTTATCAATATCTTCCATCTTCTCTTCACCTCAACATGGATGAAATGTAAACTTAAAATTATCTTACTCATCTGCTGTCCCGAGGTTCTTGGAAAACTGGATTCATTTTATTAGTATAGAGTAACTCCTATTTTGAAATATTACTCTCTGTTCTACCTGTCAGGGAGTGGGTTAGGGTCGGACCAGCTTGCAGGGAGATACTCGGGGGCCATAAGGTAAGGTTTTGATCCATAATTTATTTAGAAGGCTTGAACAGCACAGGATACTCGGCCAGGAGTTGAGGAAGCAGTTAACAAGATGTACAGAACTTACAAGAGCAGAACAGGAACTCTCAAACAATGCAGGAGCAAGACAGGTGAATTGTAGGTATCTAGCAAGACAAGGCGACGGGGAACAAATTAAACTGGTGAGCTTATATACAGGGAAGGTGAATGGTATAACAATGGGAAGGAGAGAGGCGGTTAATCAGCGTGAGTGATGACAGGTGTGATGGCCAGGTATAGGGAAGTGAGGTAAATTAGGTTACTATGGTTACTGACGGGGGCTGGAAGGCCGGCGACGAAGGAGCTGACGGCTTGGAGGCTGGCAACGACGGAGCTGACGCTCTGGAGGTCTGCAACGAAGGAGCCAGTGACGAAGGAGCTGACTATCTGGAGGTCTGCGATGAAGGAGCCAACGATCTGGAGGTCTGCAACGAAGGAGCTGATGATCTGGAGCTGGCTGTCAGGCGCTGGCAACGACCAGGCAGTAACCTGGGCGACCAGTGGGGACTGACCCGAGTAGAGGACCCTCGATCAGGAGGTCGGCCGAGCAGAGTAGAGGACCCTCGGGACGGTCTAGTAAGCTTGGGACCAAGCAGGAAGTCAGGAGGCTTGGAGTCTGGCATGGAGTCTGGCCTGGAGTCCGGCCTGGAGTCTGAAGACTCGAAGTCGGGCTGATGCTCTGGAGACTTGAAGTTGGGCTGAGAGTCTGCAGCCTTGGAGTCAGTCAGAAAGTCGATCGTAGAGTCTCAGGGTTTGAAGTCTGTTTTGGATTCTGAAGTCTTACTGTCATGCGGAGGCTCTGGAGGCTTAGCAGCATTCTGGGAAGCGGTGCGGGAACCGCTGGAGTCGTGAGAAGTGGTACAGAAACCGCTGGAGTCCTGGGAAGCGGTACGTAAACCGCTGGAGTCCTGGGAAGCGGTACGTAAACCGCTGGAGTCCTGGGAAGCGGTACGTAAACTGCTGGAGTCCTGGGAAGTGTTACGGAAACCACTGGAGTCCTGGGAAGCGGTACGGAAACCGCTGACACTCTGGGAGTCCTGAGAAGACCAAAGACCAAACCAAAAGAAAGTCCAAGCCAGATCTAGGAAAGAAAAGAGGTGCAGGTGGAGGAAGAAAATAAAAATTCAAAAAAGCACAGTGAAGAAGCAGCCTTAGAAGCTGATGTGGAAGAGAGGAGGGCAGAAGCTGAAGAGATGGAACAAGAGGCTTCAGCTATGTTAACAAGGCGACGCAAAAGAAAGAATGTTGTGGCTGCTGCTCAAGCTAGTAAGCAGGCGAGTAAAGAGAGAAGAGAGGAATCAGATAGCAGCGATAGTGAGAGCTGCTTTTCTGATACTAGTGAAATGTCTGTCTCACAAACCAGTGGCAAAGAGCCAAGGTATCCTGTGGAATAGTTTTTTTTACTTCTCTCCAGGAAACAAAAGGTTTGAGAGGGGTGAAGGTTGAAAGTTACTTTTCTGATTTGAGAACTTTTCATTTTTCATCTTCTGGTGTTTGTTGGCGGTTGGCAAAAAAGTGAAGGTGTCCATTACCGCCACAAGTTAAGTTTTTTTTCAATGTGTCTATTGTACTGAATGTTTCCTTAATCCTTTCAGATTCTCTTCTCATATATCGTCTTTATTGCTTACATTTCAATATTACATGTTCTATTGATTCATCCATCCCACAGTGGTCACATTTTCCTGTATTATGCTTTTGTTTTTTAAAATGTGTACAATTAAGTCCTGTATTTCCTAATCGTTATCTTATTATTCTTTCCACCTATCTGCTCCTTCTTCCAGTTCTCATGTCTCCTACTGGCTTTTTGATCCTATAAAACCATTTTCTTTTTCGTTCCTCATCCCACCTTTTTGCCTTTCTTTCTTCAGTTTTTGTTTGATAATGCTTCTTGCCTCTGCTTAACTTATATGTACTGTAAAATTTAGATGACTTTAGATTTTGAGTTGCCTTCTTTGCCATCTAATCTGCCATTTAATTTCCTTTTATTCCAGTATGTGCTGGTATCCATAACAATGCTATGGTTAAACCCATCTTTTGTATTCTAAATAATGTAAACTGTATTTCTAATATGTCTGGCCTGCTTTCTGAATGATTATGTTTTAAACTTAATAATAAGGAGCATGACAAATTATTGTTTTTAACAGTTGTATGTCCTCCACCCACTTTACTGCTAGCTAATATAACTCAAGAATCCTTCATGAGGACAAATATATCGAGGCACGTGACGTCGCCCGGTACGGCTGAGCCGGGGTCCCACCCTGGAGCCAGACCTGGGGTCTGGACTCGTCGGAGAGCGCCTGGAGGCCGGGTTGCTCCTCGCGGGACCCGGCCGGGCCAAGCCCGAACGAGAGCCGTTGGGCCATCCCCCCCGGGGCCGAACCAAGGGGGAACCCCTGAGGGGTGGTGCAAAGAGGTTGGGTGGCGGACAAAGGTGGAGCCCCCCAGGGCCGGTCCCCAGATGTTAGGCGGCTCTAAGGGGGGGGGAGTTTCCCTGGGGGGGGAAGGAGCCCCGAGCTTGTGGGGAGGGCGAGAGAAATCGACTAGAAAATCGGGCCCCCACGCACGCATGGGTCTGGAACCATCCCTTGAGAGGGGCGGACTCTTTACTCTGGAGCGGGCTGGGGGGGTTTTTCTGGGTTTCCCCCCAGCTCAGCCTCTCGTATTGGGGTTTACCCCGGTGGTGAGAGGGGTCGCATCCCTGCGCCTTCGGGCGGGGGTAGGGCTCTGCTGCGTTTCGGGCCCATGGGCCCAGCGGGTAGGCGGAGTACCCGGCCTTTTGGTGTCCCCCCCTTTTGGGGCGGTAGGCCCCCCCGGGGGGGCTCCATTTATTTGCGGGGGACTTTTAAACGCCACGTGGGGGGAAACGGACAGTGACACCCGGAAGGCGTGATCGGGGGAAGGCCTCCCCCTTGAAATCAGTGGTTTTTTTGTTAGGACTTTTTGTGTAGCACGGATTGTCCTAATGAACACCATGTTCAAGCAAAGGGTGTCCATCAGGCACTTGGCACCAGGCCCCCTAGGCGGAGGTCAAATGACGCTTTGTTTCGTATCATCGACCTTTGGGCCGCATTTTTTGGACACTGGGGTGAAGAGGGGGGCTGGCTGTCCACTGATCACCACCGGTGGGAGTTGGCCCGCTGGGGGAAAAAAACCCGGCAGACTTGCACCCCCAAGCGCAAGTGGGGTCGCTGGAATGCCTGGCGGAGCCCTCGGCCAGGGTATATTCAACTCCCACCTCCGGGAGAGCTTTTACCAGATTCCGGGGATGTTGGAGACTAGATCCGGTGGACCATGTTCCCCCCGCTCTTTTGTAAAGCTGCTCCCCGTAGCTGCGGCCGTAAGGTCTGGGGGCCCTGTCGCGGCGGCAATCCCAGAACCCGGTGGTGGACCCCGGCGTAAGAATGCTGTCAAGCTGAAAAGGGCCCCTACGGCTGTGGTTGTTGTTGGACCCTGAGGGGGACGGGTACTGTGAGGCCAAGCATGCTGCACCCGGGCTGGGGCAGAGGAAAAAACCCGGGCCTGGGAGGAGTTGGGGTGAGGCCATGGAGAAAGACTACCGGGTCGGCCTGAAGCGATTCTGGAAAAACCGTCCGGCCCTCAGGGGGGGGAAGCGTGCTTCCCAACACTGTTTTAGTGGGGGTGGGAGGCTGTGCCCCTCGATGGGGACTTATCGGGGGGTGGAAGGGTACTTCGAGGATTCCTCATCCTGCCACACGCTTCCCCTGGGGGAAACAGAGGCGGGGGACCGGGGTTGGACTCTTTCATCCCCCAGGTGAAGTCACCGGGTGGTTAAAAAGCTCCGCGGTGGAAAAGGCTTGGGGGTGGATGAGTCCGCCCTGAGTACCTCAAATCTCTGGATTTTTGTGGGGCTTTCTGGTTGAAAACGCCTCTTCAACATTGCAAGGCGGTGGGGCAGTGCCTCTGGACTGGCAGACTGGGGTGGGGGTCCCCCTTCAAAAGAAGGGGGAGGGGAGGGTGTGTTCCAACTACAGGGGATCCACTCCTCAGCCTCCATAGATTGGAGAGGAGAGTCTGGCCGATAGCGAATCTCGGCTTCAGCAGGGCAGTGTGGTTTTCGCCCCGGCCGTGGAACAGGGACCAGCTCTATACCCTCTCCCGGGTACTCGAGGGCTGAGGGGTTTGCCCAACCCGGCACATGTTTTTTGTGGACCTGGAAAAAGCATTCGACTTGTCCCCGTGTTTTGGGGGGGGTGCTCCAGGAGTTGGAATGGGGGCCCCCTTTTTGGGGGCCATCCGGTCCCTGTACGAGGGACGGGATTTTGGTCCCATTGCCGGCACTAAGTGGGGGACCTTTTCCCAGTGCATGTTGGACTCCGGCAGGGTCCCCTTTGTAAATGGTCCTTTCAAAAACTTTTATGGACAGTTTTTAGGACCAAAGGGCCGGAGGGGGTCTGGTTTGGGGACAGTGGATTTCGCTCTTCTTTTTGCAGATGACGTGGTCCTGCTGGCCCCCTCTAGCCAAGACCTAAGCTTTGCGTGGGGCGGGTTCGCAGCCGGTGTGAAGCGGCTGGGATGAAGATCAGCTCTCCAAGCAGAGGGCCCTGGTACCAACCCGGAAAAAGGGTGGCTTTTCCTCTTCAGGGTTTGGGGGGGAGTTCCTGCCCCAAGTGGGGAGTTTTAATATCCGGGTTTGTTAGGGGTGAGGGAAGAATGGAGCGGGAGAGACAGACGGATCGGTCGGCTGCCGCAGTAAAAGGGGGGGCTGTGCCGGCCCCTTGTGGGAAAAGAGAGCTGAGCCGAAAGCGAAGTCTCAATTTACCAGTCGGCTACGTTCCTACCCCCCCCCTATGGCCTGAACTTTGGGTCAGCCGAAAAACGAGACCCGGATACAAACGGGGAAATGAGCTTCCTCCGAGGGTGGTGGGCACTCCCTTAGAGTAGGGTAGGAGCCGGCCATTGGGAGTGGGGGAGTAGAGCCCCTGCTCCTCCCCATCGAGAGGAGCCCGTTTGGGGGGCTCGGGATCTATACCGGGTGCCTCCCCGGGGCCTTTTCCCCGGGGGGGTTCCCCGCCGTCCCACCGGGGGGAGGCCCAGGGGAGGCCCAGGACACGCTGGGGGCTTGTTTTCGGTGGCCGGCAACGCCTTGGGCTCGCCCCGGAGGAGCTGGAGGAGGTGTCTGGGGAGAGGGACGGCCGGGTGTCTCTGCTGAGTCTGCTGCCCCCGCGATCTGGTTCCGGATAAGCGGAAGACGATGAGTACGAGTACATTTCTCCTGTATATACAGATCATCTGTGATTCGTTTTCCTACTTTTATTTGAGATTCTAGTACTATGAATTTTATTTCTATATTTTCATTTGTTTTGATGAATCTGCATAAATCTGAATGTATTAATAATTATTATTAAAATATTCCTGTATTGTATTGGAATTTAAAATGCATGCCCTTTCTTTTGTCTTTTCCATTAAAGTCATATCCAATGTTGCTTCTGGTAAAATACAGAGTTGTATTACAGCTAGAGGTAGTACTGGATTCATTTCTACATTTTGTGTTTTGAATTTTTTTTTATCTTTCTAATGATCATCTGAAACTTCTCGTTTCTTTTTGTCTTTTCTCCAGCATGACTTATTGATGTCACATGTTGGATGATCTGGGTTATTGCCTTGTAAGTCAAACCAGTAATTTATTGTTAATCGTATTCTTCTCAGATCATGTGCTGATGTTGGGGTTGTTTTAAAAGCTCCAGTACACTCAGTACACAGTCTTAATGCTTGGTCTTTTATAGTGTCTATTTTTTCTAGATGAGTCTTTACTACTGGACCATACATTATACTTTTATAATATATATCTGACCTGATCAATCCTGTGTAAATTTGTTTTAAAGCTCCCCAGTCACTGCCAGCCAAACATCTCATAATATTTAAGACTTTCTGGCATTTATCTATCACTTTCTGTATACGTGTATTCCATCTGGTACATTATTGTACATTTTACTTGTTCTAAGTATTGATTATATAACTTTAATTTTATTTCTTCTCTTTTTTTGTGTAAAAACCATAACTTTTGTTTTGTCAACTGAGAACTTAAATCCCCATTTAGATGCCCATTTCTCTATTCTGACAAAATCAGCTTGTATTTTCTTTACAGTAAACTCTTTTCCATACGGCTCCATCATCAGCAAAACGTGAGCATCTAATTTCTTGTTCAAATACATCATCTAGCATTATAGTAAACAATACTGGACTTAAAATGCTGCCTCGAGGAGTTCCTTTTTCTACTACATATTTCCTAGACAATTCTTGACCAATTCTGACTTGTAAAGTTAAAGATTTTGAACCCAGGTAAACATTTTTCCACTACTTCCCATTTTATTTTATTTAATTCTTCAACCCACATCATGTCACATGCTTCCTCTATATCTAAAAACACAGCAGCAAGACTTTCTTTATTTGCTTGCACTCTTTTGGTTTCATGTTCCAAACACAATGTTGGATCATTAGTATTTCTCCCATTTCGAAAACTACGTTGATATTCAAATAATGTTAATCTATTATGTTCCATTATTTTGCACTTATATGATGTAAAAGCAATGGTTCTATAATTTTCTGGTTTTGTGATATATTTCCTTATTTGGTTGTTGGAACAACGACTGCCTCCTTTCAGCTCTGTAGCTATAGACTTTGTTATGTATCTCTAAGGTTATGGAACAACTGAGCCTTTCGGGGATGCTCGCTTTATACCCAGTCATGACACTCACCTGTTTCCAGTTAACGTGCTCACATGCGGAATGTCCAAACAAGTGTTTCTTTAGCATTCCTCAGCTTTCCCAGACTCTTGTTCCCCCTGTCCCAGCTTTTTGAAGCGTGTTGCAAGCATCAAATTCAAAATGAGTGAATATTTGCAAAAAGAAAAAAAACAACAAAGTCTATCAGTTTGAACATTTAATGTCGTGTCTTTGCAGTGTAACCTACATTTAAGTTTGTGGTTGTAACGTGATACAATGTGGAAACGTTCACAATAATTAAGGTTAACGCATATGGCAACATAGGTAAAATATTTCGGGAAAAGTGTGGTTTTATTTATTTATTTATTTATGTGCTCTCGGTCTTGGTAATGGTGCGGTTCTTTATGGTCAGGCTGTTATTCTGTAATGGGAAATGTGACATCAGGAGAAAGGAATGTCTTGCAGCAGGCTGGAATGGGCATGGGGCGTTTCGGACCGGACGGACTTTGGGCGGAAACAAAAACGCGTCGGCAGCCTAACAATCCGCAGACAAAGGAGCGGGAGAGAAAGACGCGGAACGCTGTGAGCGCCTGGAAGCAGGATTAACTGGAGTCTAGTTTGTCATTTGTTTCAGCATAAGGAGTCTGGATTTCGAGAACAATATGTTTTCAGTAGATCTAAAATCTGTTCTTTTGGTTTGCCTGTTTTCTGCTGCAACGGCTTCAAACAGCAACGGTGAGAAAATTTGTTTTCTCTCTGCTGACGTTAAACACGCGTCAAACAACGATAATGATGTCTCTTTTTGCACCTTAATAAGCTTATTTTGGAAGCCACTGTTTTTATATTACACCCTGGAGAACGTTTAGGAAAAAGATAAACATCAGATTAAGTGGCTGTTGTTTTGAACGTTTTTACTTTAGAGAATAAACGTAGAGGGTAAATGAAACATTATTCGACTTTTATTGAGTAATTATCTTTTTTCGATTTTTGTTTGGTGTTTGAAATGGGAAAACAGGGCATGTCCAAGATTGAATGTGCCCCTGAAGGCCAGGGGTCTGCAATCCAGAGAGCTATTTTTGCCCTCAGTCCCCCTAAAGAAAACTCCTTCAGAGCTGCAAATGTTACATGACCTTTAAAAAAAACACAACTTATTAGGGTCTTAGTTTGACATATGCCTCAGGCTGGCTCAGTATGAACACATATCAAGTCTTTTTGAATCATAAGTTATCAAAATATATTTAGCTGAGACCTTGAATTAAGAAAAAAACAATATTCATGCTTAAATAATTTCTGCTGTTATTCTGTTATTTAGTTTATTGAATGGTAAATAATACAGATCCTGATTTTATTTTTAATTTTTTCTTTCTCCAGCCACAAAACTGGGACCAAAGACCTTTGTCCTTGGTCCTGGCTTATTCACAGATGAGCCAATAAGTTTTCCTTCTGATTATGCTGATCAAGATGGGTTACCGAACCTTCCTTCAAACCGTACAGGACGGAATAGAACAGTTTCAGGATTAGTTCTCTCTGAAGAGGCACTTCTGTTCCTGACGGGCCCTGTTTCCACGATCCTCATGCCTTCCTTCTACACGTTGGTGTGCTGCATCAGTGTTCCCATCAACCTCTGCGCCATACTGGTCTTCACACAGGGCATCCGCCCAAAGAAACCTGCAGCGATCTACATGCTGAACCTGGCCTCCGCCGACCTGCTCTTTGCCCTCATGCTCCCCCTTAAGATCCACTACCACTTTGAGGGTAACAACTGGATTTTCGGTTCGCTCCTGTGCCGAGCAGTCACCGCCGGCTTTTACTGGAACATGTACTGCTCCGTCCTTCTCATAGCCTGCATCAGCGTGGATCGGTTTCTTGCAGTTGTCTACCCAATCAATTCACTGGCTTGGAGGAGGCCAAAGAATTCCATCATAGCCTGCATGACCATGTGGGTCCTGTCCTTCACTGCCTCTGTGCCGCTCATTGTCTCCAACCAGACTGTTTACATTATGCAATTGAACATCACCACCTGCCATGACGTCCAACTGTTAGAGGAGATTTTTTGGATGAAGAAGTATTTTATTGGCATTTTTTTCTCCCTATTCTTTTTGCCTTTTATTGTCACAGTGGGGTCCTACACTAAAGTCATCTGCACACTGAGCAGTGCGCCACGCGGGCTTTCAGGTTGTTCACGCAAAAAAACAAGAGCAGTGGTGATGGCCTTGACGGTGCTGGTTATTTTTGTGCTGTGCTTCATGCCCACGAACTGCCTCCTGCTGGCACACTACTTGCTGTTTAAGGAGGGACTCAAGAACGCCATTGAGGCCCCTGACAGCTCTTACGGACTCTACTTAATGTTTTTGTGTTTGGGCAGTCTGAACTGCCTTCTTGATCCTCTCGTCTACTACTTCGGCTCTTCCCAATGTCAGAGACAACTGTCCAGCATGCTGAAGTGTAGAAAGTCGATGAAGAAGGGCAGCATCACCCATACCTCATCAGACTCTTGCAGATCCAGCACCAGACCCATTCTGAAATCCGGCCGCACGGAATCCTATAAAATAACATCATCAGTAACCAAAACAGACTTGTTAGAAGCAAACCTCGACAGGCAGTACAACAAACTGCTTGTCTGATCGCTGTCACACTGAGCACCACTTGGTGGGCCATTTTGACTGAATCTCACCTGTGACCTTTAACGTGCAGAAACGCAAAACTGTAAAGTTAAGGTTAATCCAATAAGTGAGCACTTAGTGTTAAGCACTCAGGAGAAATGTTCTCCAGAGATTTACTTAAATAGAAGGTAATCAAACTTCTTGTGCTACTAGAAATACTCGAAATATCTATGTTTCATGAGGAGTAATCTACACTGATCTGGCATCTGTGGCATATATGAAGCTAAATCTGGTATGAAACCGAGTGTAGAAGTGTAGAATGATATGTTTCATTTTTTGCACTGTACATTTACATTTGCACATAGAATATTATTACTTATTCCTTAAGTTCACAAACAAGCTGTTACTTTTAAAGATTTGTTTTTTGTGTATTCCAGGTTTTAAGATGAGCTTAGTTTTAAGCACTGTGCAAAGCTATCAGCCATGTCTTTTTATCGTTTTTCTTTAAATAAATATTTGAGACTCAGCGTTGTCATGCTTTAAAGAAACAATATCTGTCTGCATTAAACAATGGTTTCTTTAGAAACAGTTTAATGTTGCCACCTGCTGGGCCAATATGTAAGTTATAAGTAAGTCAGTGAGCACTTCTGATCTTTCACTACATAAAATAAATAAAATCGGTCAAGTACAGATGCATCTGAAGAAATTCAGTTATAACTGAAATTTTTGTTCTTTGCAGCAACATAGTTCATGAATTTAAAATCCTATTTAAATTCTTCGCACATAGTGACATGTTCCAGACATTTATTTCTCTACATTTTGAAGGAATAGGGTTTACAGCTAATGAAACCTTTTAATTTGAATATTACATAAGACCCCACTGATGCAGTTGTTAGCGCTGCTGAACGGCAGTAAGAAATGCCCTGGGTTTGAATTTCTGGCAGGGGTCTTTCTGCATGGAGTTTTTATGTTCTCCCTGTGCATGCGCGGGTTTGTCAGGGTACCCCGGCTTCCTCCACGTCCAAAAACATGCTTGTAATTTTAATTCACTAATCCAAGTTCCTTTCGGGATTGAGTATAGGTGTGAATGGTTTTTTGTCCCATGTATCTTTGTGTTGCTGTGGGATGGACTAGTGACCTGTCCCTGCTACATCTTGCCCAATAGGTGCTTGAGATCAGCACCCTGCAAGGATAAGTGGGTATAGACAATGGACAGACGTAAGACCAGTTAAAATAATTTTTAGTATCTTGTGGATAACTTTTTGGCTAATTTATAGACACCCTCCTCGAGCATGGTAAGTCACAAAAAGCTAATTACGAAAGAAGGTGGCTGTTGACAAAGTACTGTATCAAATTATATTACTTGAAAGTCCAGTGGAACAGAGAATAAGAAAAGAAAAGAAAACAGCCAACAAAAAAGGCAAGAGAAATGCAAGTTACAAAGTTAAATTGTATGCATTAACAGTGTTTAAAGTTTTTATGGCTTTGTTTGTTAGGAGTCTGAAATTGTATGTAGGTACAGTTGTAGATCCTTTATAAAGAGGTCAAAAATCGATTTTCTCTTCGTTCTTTTAATCTTATAAATCTGAAGCTTTGCAAGAAACGGAATCACATTCATACTGCCACCTGTGTTTTCGAAGAATACTGCACAATGTCAGTGCTGAGTATAAACACCTACAGCGCTTGTTCAGGCTTGGGCGCCATCAGCGGAGTCCTGCGCGACACCCCAGAGCACGACTATAACTGAGCCTTAACTGTGGCATTGAGAGGATTGTGAAGCCAAGTCCGTGCAGTTTAGGGGAGATTAACAAGGCATAGACTGCAGCTGGAGTTGGTGCTGGAAGACCCACCACACAGACGTATCCTGGACATGGTCTACAGCTATTGTGTTCCTTGTGCCAAACCACTCCTGAACCAAGGATAACATCAGAAGAGTCCTACTGGGGCTATGGAGAGAAAGGAATGGCATGTTCCTTAGTTGTCCATATTTCTCTTTTTTATTGGTGAAAGTAAAATTTTCATTTTGAAATAAAGGTCCCAGAGTCTGGAGGAAGAGTGAAGAGATGTTTTACGCTCCAAGTGGCTTAAAAATCAGTGTGAAGTTTCCAGAGACAGTCTTGATTTGGGGTGCCATATCACCTGCTGGTGTTGGTCCACTGTGTTTTTTGGAGTCCGCGATTAACGCAGTCATCTACCAGGAACATTTAGAGCACTTCATGCTTTGTTCTGCTGACAGTCTTTATAGCAATGCTGACTCCATTTCCCAGCAGGACTTGCCACTTACTCACACTGCGAAAACTACCAATACCTGCTTTATTGACAGAGTGAATAACAGGCCAGCAAACTGACCATGAACCCCACAGAGAATCTATGGAGTATTGTCCAGAGGAAGATTGAAAATAGAAGACCTAACAATCCAGATGAGTTGAAGGCTGGTATTATAAATGGTAAAAGGCCTGCACTTGCATAGCGCTTCATCAGCTCTGAGAATCCCAAAGTGCTTTACACTAACATCAGTTATCCAGCCGTTCATCCACACATACACGCAGTGACAGTGGTAGGCTTCATTGTAGCCACAGCTGCCCTGGCAAAGACTGACAGAAGTGGTAATAGAGCAATCTAAACTTCCTTAACACATCAGCAGACCCATAGGGGTGCATGCCACTAATGTTGGCATTCATGCAAAAGGAGCCCCAACCCAGTAGTGTGCACTGAAGTATTTTTTAGCAAATTGAGATTTTTGTATTAATATTCTTATTTCTTGTTTCAATGTAATATTTACATTTTCTGAAATACAAATGTTGGGTTTTCAGTAGCTTTAAGCCAATCATTAGAATTAACTGAAACATTAAAGATGCTCTAAATATTTAGTTCTCCTTGATATGGATCTACTGAAGATGAATTTAACTTTTTGAGTTGAATTACTGAAATCATTTATTTCTTCAATGATATTTTTTATTTATTGTGATGCATCCCTATAGTAATACTGTATATATCATTATTGCTTGCATCATCAAAAATACATCTTACTGTTACAGATAGCTTAAACAAAGCACATTTGCTGGATGATAGCAGCTAATAACATACAAAACAAGATTTTCTCAGTATATATTATGAGGAACAGCAACAACATTGCTACAAACAAAAGCCAAAACTTATTTCTTTATTAACTTGGAAGAGTAAATGTAAAACATGTCCTCAAAAGTGAGGCATGATTGCCCAAGGACTGCTTTAGGATGTTAAAAGTGTACAGTTACTTATCTGTACCTATAGGTGGTGCTGTTTTATCATTTATCTCACTATTATTTAGCAATGCCTCCGAAGGGACATGTTCCCTGTGTACGCAGCTCCCTTGAGCTACACGTAGTTGTTGCTTAAATATTATGAGACAGCAGTGGAGCGTTTCCTTACGTCTTTTCTGAGAAATCTTATCCCTTATCTTATGCCTTTAAGTACTTAGTTAAATAACCCGGCAACAATGCTCCAAAGTTGAAAAGAAAAATACCTCAGAATCTAACTAAATCATTCGGAAATCAGCTGTGATAGTCATCATTTAGTGAAACAGCCACATCATTGCTTTATTCGATATTTTTTAACTTCTTACAAGCCTCTCAAGACTGTGTCTCTCGGTGATACAGCGTCTTGGGTTGGTTGGCTGGGAGTGGTCACGTGACCTGGTGATGTCATGCAGTTGTCAAAGCAAGTGGCTTCTACATCCTTCAGGTGTACAACGGTCATCGACGGCAGACCGCGCCCGCTCTCATACATTCGCGTACAGCCATGTCTTTGAGGATCCGATGGCTTCAGCTGGTCCTGCTTTTCTGTGCCACGCAGATGGGTCTCACGATAGACGGTAAAGTTACCTCGACTTTGGGTGAGTTTTGTTTTTTACTGTTATTATCTGAAAAAGAAAAAAAAAAACAAGGTGTGGAAATCCAGGGGTGACTCACCTGCATGACTTCTCTGTCCCGCTACGACCACAAACAGCTTTGTATTTTTTTGTTTTTGAGTTTATACGGTAGATCAACTCAAAAGCAGTGGATAGTTGTAAAGTGGAAGGGATTTTTTGTGCTCCTGTTGGCAAGTCTTTTATATGTCTCTACCTGGTCTGCACGTACAAAGAAAGAATTCTCAGCCAGTTCTTCTAGGAAATAGATCCCAAGCTCAGTCCATTTTGATGTAAAGGTTTTCTGAACATGAACACATGAGTGTGCTTTGAACTAAACAGTTTGTCAGAAATTGTGTTTAGGTAAGAGCAGGACTATTTCATTATGATTTTACTTAAGTAGAAGTAAAAACTATGAAGACAGTTAAAACATAGCATCTAATTTATTTGTGAAAATTATGTATTTACACGGACAAAAAGATACAATTATTTGCAGATTCTGATACTTTAAATAGTAAACATTAAACAGGAGTAAGAAATAAATCGCGTCATTACAAACTTAATTCAGGCAGATAAACTAAATGTCCATTTTAACCAACATAAAGCTTTTAAAACCAATACTTACAGTAGGTAATGTTTCTGTGTTGGAACAAACTACTTTCAGTGACAGTATCTACAGTTTATAGTAAGTTCATTGGACCTCCACGGATAGAAAATTACATTAGGACAATAAAGCTTGTGTACATATGAGTGTCTCTTTTACATAAACTGTGTGTCTGTGTACTGTGCATTTTTGGTTAACCATGCTTGGTCTTCATTTAGTGAAGTAAAAAAAGGTAAGTAGAGTAGCCAGAAATTGTGCTTACGTAAGAGTAACATTACTTACAGATAACATTACTTAAGTAGAAGTTAAAAGTATGGTGCTGTAGAAGTGCCATCCATCCATCCATCCATTTTCTTCCGCTTATCCGGTGTCGGGCCGCGGGGGCAGCAGCCTAAGCGGAGAGACCCAGATGTCCCTCACCCTAGCCACTTGGGCCAGCTCGTCCGGCTGGAATCCCAAGGCGTTCCCAGGCCAGCCAAGAAACATAGTCCCTCCAGCATGTCCTTAGTCTTCCTCTGGGCCTCCTCCCGGAAGTGCCTGAGATGTAATTTAAATCCAACAGAGAAAATTTCCTACCCACCTGTGACTATATGGCTGCGGGTCCGGCTGTATGCTTAGGGTAATTGTCCTTTTGGAAGGTCAGCCTCGATCCCAGTCTCAAATCTTTTGCAGCCTCTAACAGGTTTTCTTCCGGGATTGTCTTATATCTAGCTCCCTCCATCCCCCCATTCACACAGACCAGTTCCCCTGCTCCTGTGGAAGTAAAGCATCTCCAAAGCATGACGCTGCCTCAACCATGTTTTACTGTAGAAACACTGTGTTCAATGTAATATGCAGTGTTAGTTTTCTGCCACACCTGGTGTTTTGCATACCCGACACAATGTTCAGTTTTAGTCTCTCACTCTCATCAGAGAACCTTCATCCACGTTTGCCGTGTCCCATATCATGGCTTGTCACAAATTACAAATAGGACTCATTATGGTTTTCTTCAATAGTAACATTTTTCCTACCACTCTCCCATAAAGACCGTTTTGTGGTCTGCATGATTAATAGTTGTCCTGTCAATGGATTCTCCCACCTGAGCTGTGGATCTCTGCAGCTCCACCATTGTTACCATGGTAATTGGTTGCTTTTCTGATGAATTACCCAGCATGTCAGTTAAGGTGGACGGCCATCTATTGGTAGGGTTTGAAGCTGTGCCATACTCTTTTCTTTGTCGGATGGTGAAACGGTACTTCATTAGCTTGGGACATTGTTGTATGACCTAACCCAACTTTCTCCACCCCCCCTTCAGTTGTGTTTGTTGGTCTTCGTAATTGTATTTGTTCAGTAATATTCTTTAACAAACGCCTGAGGCTTGAGACAGTTCGGTACTGATATTAAATAAGGTTACTAATCAGGTGACTTCTAAAAGCTATTTGGTTGCACTGGATTTTGTTTTGAGGTATCAGAGTAAAGTGGGAAAATACATTTGGCTGCCACACTTTTCAAATACATATACAGTGCTGTAAAAAAATGTTTGCCCCCTCACAAATTTCTTCAGTTTTTGCTTTTTTGTCCCACCTAAATGTTTCAGATCAACAAACAAATTTTAATATTGGATTTTAAAAAAAAACAGAACCGCTGCTGAGCAAAAGAACACAAAGATCCATCTCACCTTTGCCACCAAACATCCTGATGATCCCCTAGACCTTTGGGAAAATAGTCTTTTGACTGCCAAGGTAAAAGTGGACATTTTTAGAAGGTGTAGGTCTGTTAAATCTGACCTAAAACTAATGCTACCACCACCATGTCAATCATGGTGGTAGTGTGATGGTTTGGGGCTGCTTTGCTTCCTAAAGACCTGGACGACTTGCCATAATTGATGGAATCATGAATTTTGCCTTCTACCAGAAAATCATGCAGGGGTGGCCTAACCAAAGTCTGGACTTCAATCCAATTCAGATACCGTAGTACCTTAAACATGCCGTTAATCCTTGAAAAACCTCCAATATGGCTGAATTAAAACATTTCTGCATCCAAAATTCTTCAGTGAAAATGTTAGAGATTACCAGTTATGACAAAATTTCTATGTCAGTTGTTGCTGCTAAGGGTGGCACAACTAGAACCCAACCAAACTAGGTTTAGGGGGCAGTTACTTTTTCCCAGAATTCCAGGTTGTTTTGGATCACCTTTTCCCTTAATAAATTAAGTCATGATTTAAAAACTTCTATTTGTATTTACTCAGATTATCTTTATCTAATATTTAAGTGTGTTTGATTTAAAATGAGAAATCTGTAAGGGAGCAAACACAGCAGTGTATCGTTTTTTTTCTTTCATGTCACAACTATGCACTACCTTGTGTTGATCTCATGAAATCCCATTAAAATACACTGGTGTTGGTGGTTGTAACCTGCTACAGTGTGAAAAAGTTAATGTTTAATAAATACTTTTGCAAAGCTGTAAAAGTATAACCTGTTGTTCATGTGCTTATATTTCCATGCTTTGATTTCACAGGGCAGGGCAAAGGCTTCACTGGAACAGAGAAAAACGCGAGTGTTGTGGTCGGCTCTCAAGTCATTGCAACCCTGACAAACCCTCTCACAACCGTCTTCCTCCCCGCCGTCTACATCGTTGTGTTTGTTGTTGGGTTGCCCACCAATGCCTTGGCTCTGTGGGTCTTTCTCTTCAGGACCAAGAAAAGGCACCCGTCGTCCATCTTCATGGCCAACCTGGCTCTGGCCGACCTGCTGTTTGTCATCTGGGTCCCCTTGAAAATATCGTACCACCTTAACGGCAACAACTGGATCTATGGAGATGGGCTGTGCAAAGTGCTAGTGGCGTTCTTCTATGGCAACATGTACTGCTCCATAGCTTTCATCGCCTGCATTAGCGTCCAGCGTTACTGGGCTGTGGTCTTTCCTATGTCCCAGAAGCAAAGGAGCACCCTTTTAGCAGTTTCCATCTCTGTAACAATCTGGGTGTTGGTGTGGCTCTCCACCATCCCTCTCTACCTGTATGATCAAGACGTAAACATATCAAACATGAAAATCCGGACTTGCCACGATGTCACCAGGCCGAGCCAAAAGACAATAGCTGCTGGATACTTTTTGGCAATGGGAACGCTGGGATTTGTTGGCCCCTCAGTTGTGTGTATCATATCCTACGTCCTCGTGCTCAAGGCTCTGCGAAATAACATGGGGGACCCTACCATTGCCAAGAAGCGCCGCAAAGCTGTGGTCTTGATCATCACTGTCTTGGTCATGTTTTTGTTCTGCTTCACCCCCAGTAACATCATGCTGCTGGTGCACTACATCCTCCTGCTGGGAGAGGCTGTGGACAACATGTACGGGTTTTACATCACCACCCTATGCTTAGCAAGCCTCAATAGCTGCCTGGACCCTTTTGTTTACTACTTCATCTCTGAGGACTTCAGGGAGCATGTGAAGAACACGTTTCTCTGCAGGAGTCAGAGGACAGTTGAGAGGAACAAGATCTCCTTCAATGCTCTGAAGTTCTCCAAGAACAGCAACACATACACCTCCAGTACGCCGCAAACGCAGAGCAGCGAGTGCTGAGGGATCGTTCTTACCCTCAGGTTTAAGATGAAAATGGATCTTGAGGTTGAGCAGTTGTAATCAGGTCTAGAAACTTGATCTCATCAACCTTTTCTGCTTAGTCAAACCACGGGTGTTTTTGGAAATTCATGTATACATTTTTGTTTTTATATTTAATCTATATTGCTGTATGCCTCTTCCTCATATTGACCTTTATAGGATCACTTACCTTGGTCAGGTTACTGAAGCTTATGTAGAAGTTTTATAAGCGTGAAGCCATTTTTTCTGTTCCACAGGACTTTGGAGAAGCCTGTTGATGGGCAAGTTTTACCTATTAAATAATACAAACTAACTTTATAATTGAGGTTTGTTTTATATATATATTTTTGTACAACCATGTGTTTTAGCCTTTTACAGTATTACTCTTGCCTAAAAAAGGTTTAGCACCACTTTGATGTTCCAGCAAGTCCTCATGTTGGTCATTTTACAGAATTCAGTCAAAAGAAAATTACAAATAAAATAGTTCATGCTACACCTCTGCTAAACCTTCCAAGATATTTTGCTATCATGCTTAGTAATGTCGTGTTTAAAACTAAAAAGGAGCAAAGTCCTTGGCCCAACTAGGTCTTAATATTGGATATTAAATCCCGTTAGTCCTGCTTCCGGTATGGAAAAATCTACTTAATTTAGATTGTAAATCTTGGACTGAATCGACTGATGTGAATCCATATCAAAGCCTTGTAATGGCTGGAAGGACATGGCCACATGCTGTCTATGCAGATGCTGCACCAATCAATCGGCCAGTGATCCAAATCAGCCAATTTTCCCTTAATTGACTGACTGAGGTCAAATACTGAGAAATATTTGCTTTTCGCCTGTTCAACTAATGTTTCTAATAGCTGAAAGCTTCCCCTTTCTTTCTGGTCTGTATATGTATCGACAAACAGTTTAGTACAACTCAGGGAAATTATGGTTACATGGATAAATGGGAAAAATATTGTATTCTCCTGTTTTTCTGTTGGATTCAAAATTACTAGTAATTCTATCAACAAGTAGTTCTTATAGTTGAATCGGTAGACACAATCCATTGTATTTTATAATCTAAAATCCTGGGAATATTTAGAGTTAATTTTAATTATATGGGATGTTTGATAATTCTTTTTTAAAAACATATCTACATAAATCATGGATGGAGATGGGGCAACTTTACCTGGAGCCATTATAGTCCTTAGAAAAATTCAACAAGTCAGATTTCACTGGAAATAGAAACTCTGAATCAGCCAGTAGAATCATGCTTTTCTAATTACTAGAAAACGCCTATGGGCATGCCATGTACACATGTGATCACTTTTCTCTTAAAAAACAAATTGTCAGTGAAATACGTTTTGAAAGTGTACAATTTGTTTTTTATAATCCACCTCAGGGATTTGCAAGACTGAGCTGGATTGTGATAGGATGGGTAGAGACACGTCTCCTCTTTATTTCTAACCAAAGCCAGTTTTGCCCTCGTGCAACCTGTTTTGGTGTCCCAACACAACCCTCTTTCAGCTTGTTTTTCCTGGATGATATCAAGGACCTTGGACCTCCCTTTTCTTAATGAGAATGAGTAAACGCACCCTGTCATACACACAGTGAAAAATCTGTTGATGTCAAATGGGTCATCATTACGCACGCCTGTGCCCCTCCTCGACCACTGTCTTCATCCCAGGCATGTTGTCTGGTTCAGGCATACCTATGAACAAGGTAGTCCTTGGTGAAAAAAATTATTTTAATTGTGGTCCAAATGTTGGGAATCAAGCTACCAGTTGTTATCCGAGCAGTACTATCCTTAACTGGAAACCAAGAATAGCTCCTCAGATGATGCTTCCAACGCTTACTGTAGCTCCTCTTTGCTCTTTATCAGTCACTCATACACTACAAATTATGTATGATAACGCCTTAAGAATGATGTAATATAATGTAGCCACAATTTTGATGCTAGCTTTTTATTAGCTCCATTTTTGTCAATCAAAATATTATCATCTTCATGTTTAAATACACAATTATCTTACTTCTTGTTAGGGTTTCTGATATCTACCTTATGATACAACATGTTTTGACCAGTCGCTAAAATTATCTTCTGAAAAAAGTGTTTTATTGCTTCTTAATGCATTTTTTTTTATCTGCCTTCCAGTAGTAGTGTAGACATGGGTTACCATCAAGCCACTAGACGTTTCATAATCTTTTTAAAATGTTCATAGATTAAAACAAATAAGGCCAAATGTATGACGCATAGATTGCAGTGAGGTTAATCAAATATTAAACTTTGCTGCATGTGGAACTAAAAGAGGTCTTTAAATATAGATGTGTAGCTTAGTGTGTATTGTATCACAGACTGTTGGAAAGGTCAAACTTGATGTTCCTCATTTTTATTTGTTCTCCGTTCAGGGTTGTACTGTTGGTGAATTATCTGAGTTGCATTTCAGAACGTTAGGTGTCAAATAGTAACTGACCACCAAAAAGAATTACAGCTAATCTAATTAGATTCATGATCAAAAGTCTGGTCAAATAGGAGCTGACTTAGACTTAGAATAGACTTTCTGCTGAAATATCAAACTTGATTGTTTCACCAGCTCTGCATATTACATGGGTAATGTGTGAGTTTTCACAAATATAATTTAATCATTATTTCATATGCAAAGTCCACACAAAGCTATCATAGGACATGAAACAGCAGTTGTTGAACAGACATGGTTATCTAATGTAAAAAATTGTTTTTGTAAATTAGCTAATAGATCGGTGGCTTGAATTAATTTTTACATGTAACATTCAGTCTCTTGTTTAGGTATGATATGCGAGTCCTGCAACAGTTACACCTGAGCTAAAGCAATAAACATCTCATGTTTCATTGACTGGTTTTCAAGCAAGAGGCTAATGTGTTTAGCTTGAGGAATTAGATATAAACATGACAAGGGTTTCCTTTCCATTTTCACTGTGCTTGAAAGCAGTTACATACTCAATAAAGAATTGACGGATTAATTAATTTTAAAAACAAACAAATAGATGGCCTATACTGGCCACAAGGTTATTGCTTCTTACAGACAAGTGAAGCTTATTTATACATTTATAATTTATAAAATTATTATTTATGACCCACACACCTTAGCCTATTTTTGGAATTTTAATTTATTCCTTTATTTTTCTTTTGCAAAAAATGTGTAAAGTGTGGTTTGCATTTGTATTCTGCTGGTCAGTCAATACTTTTTTATGCAATTACAGTTTTTTGTTATTTGGAGTATCACTACCTCTGCTTTACACACACAGATTTGGAAAGATAGTGTCTTTGAACATGCATTTTCAAGTCTTGCCACAGATTGGATTTAGGTCTAGACGTTAACTGGGTCATTTTAACACATGTATCTGCATACATATTCCCATCAACTCTGACCAGCTTTTGGGACCCTGCTGAAAAAAGGTTTCCCTCAGAATAATGCTCTCACCACCGTATTTCCCTATGGGCTGTAGATGGTGTGCTTAAGATGATAGTGTTAGTTTTCTGGCACACACCATTTTGAATGTAGGCTATGCAGTTTCTCCATCGTGACTGTTTGCTAAGCAGGTGACCTCTGAAAGCATTTGGTTGCACGGGATATTATTAGGGCTATCAAAGTAAGTGGGTCTGAAACAAATGTATGCCTTACTACCTGATTTGATGTAGTTTATGAAACATTTTTAAAACCTTGTATCAAGTTCCTTCCTCTTCACATGTATTCCTTTGTGTTGGTCTAATCCTATAAAATCACAATAAAATACCATGAACCTTTTTGTTATAGTGTGACAAAATATGAAAAAATAAAAATAACTTCCATTTCTGTTGTAACTACTGTAGCTGTAAACTGTGATGTTTTAATAATTCACTACATTTACTTTCTGGAGCAAATCTCTTCTCTGTCATTCTTTTTGTCTGCCTTTTTAAAAGAATCTCCCATGAGTCTGAGTGCTCCTCTACTACCCTGACAGCTTTATTGGTTACAACACTCAGGTCTTATTTTTATGAAATATGCCCAAATTTCCCACAAAATCCCAGAATTCCATCACTTCGGGAAGCTCTTTTTACCAGGTACAGTACCTTTATTATTTCAGCCCAGCTAATGGGGATGTGTCAAGGTGTAAGTGTTAAGAAAGTACACACGGCTCCTTTGGGGTGCAACAAGTTGTTGCACGTTTCACTGAATCAGGTCAACACAACAGGGGTAAGAACACAACAGAGTTAATACGTTATAAAGGGGCTAATCAGAAGGGATTTTAATTTACTGCTGAGGGGATTTTCGAGACTTAAAAAAGAAAAAAATGTAAGTGATTTGCAACGTTTCCCCAACTTTCACCCAAAGCGTTAGCAGAGAAATTCCAACCCACTCTTCTCTGTTTTAATTTGGCCGCACTGAGCATTAGGCGGGTATGGACCAGCAATCTGATCATTCTAGAGACTTCCGGAACATCCGTCCAGTTCGGGGCCGTCAGCCTGTCAGGTTCGGTTAACAGAGAATTTGACCGAGCGCCTCAAGCAACAGCTGGAGACCTGAGTCCTGGACCACGTGTGGAGTATGCATGACACTCAAAAACCTGGTTAGTTTGGATATAAAATTTTAGTTTTACATTTAGTTTGATTGTCTTTGTCTGATAATGCAATTTTCTGATGATCTGAAACGTAAACGTTTAAAGAATCTGTAACAAACATAAACTTTTTCCACTGCACTATATTCCAGCAAAGATGGTCATCAGGGATTAGAGAACCACTGTAAAAAAAAAAAAAAGAAAAGAAGTAGGGTAGCCTTTTCTTCCAGATACCACACCTGGTTAGAACCTTCCAAAACCTTGTGGGACAATTTGTTATGGTCTGAAGGAACCGTACTAGAACTTTTGAGTCACAATTCCACAGAATCACTCAAAAAGAACACGATGGTACGGTGGCCCTGAAGTGCAAACCACATCAACAAGTTACTAAACAGAACTACAAATTATAAAACGCAACAACATTTAAAAAAACGCAACAACATTAACTAAACACAACAACAAATCAAAAAACACAACATTTAAAAAAAAAACATTAACTAAACGGAAGAGGTAGGTCCCAGTGGGAAAACCTGGGAAATCTCTGATTGGATGACGCCACTTTTGGCTTTTGAACCGGAAGCTAGGGCTATAGCTCTTTAAATGTTTGGATAGGAAGGAGGACAGTCACAGCGCTATGTATTGCCCAAGCTGCGGAAAAGAGTTGGTTGAGCTGTCACCGAACTTTTGCAGCAGCTGTGGCAAGAGGATTCAAGAAATATGTGTTGGAGCTACTCCACGGCCTTCAAGTAAGTTCATAAGCATGAAAAATAGTTAATTTGTCTTATAGTACCTTGTTAACGTTAGCGGTGTCCAGACAGTGCCCGTAGTCATTTAAATGGGCCTGGTAAATTCAAATGCTGAATTAAACGTCTACCTAGGTTTCAGTCATGCAGCAACATTTATAGGTAAAATATAAATGTCCGTTGCATTCGTGGGCGCTATTTACCAGGGAAATCTGTGTTGCTCTGGTTAGTATGGCATGTCTGCATATATGGCCATGCATCTCTCTGATGTGCGCCTTTGTCATTTTTTCCCCCATCGAATTTAGCACGACAGGCTATCCCACCCTGCCCGACTCCAGCCTTCAGCACCTTCCTAGAATACCGTCAAAAGAAAAACGAGGAGCGACAGAAGTATTCTCTAGGGAGAAAGGGGTTAGAGCACAAGGGAAAAATAAAAGTTTGGGTAGGTTATCTATGACTCCCGACTGAAAACAAACAGCTTTTATCAAGGATTCTGGTATGAATAAAGTTCAGCATAACAAAGCTATGCAGAATACTTGTTAAGCAGTCATAGCAAATTGTGAATTCATGATCAGTCAGAATGGTAATCAGCTATTGATTAATAAATTACCAACCATTATTATGATCTGTTTGTATCCAAATCTGTGGTTTAAAAGTAAAGTTTTCCATCATTCTGCTGATATTAGTATTTAATTGGTCCATTTGGTTGTTATTGCAAAATGTAACACAATAATTAAAAGCAAAAAGAACAATTTTGACAATATTTAAGCATTTCTCAGTCTTTCACATATTTTTTCTTTCAGACAAATGTTAGCTTGATGGTAATTCAGAACAGTGGTCTAAGCCCACAGAGTGGAAGAACTATTTCCCTTACAACAGACCCAGATATCTCTGCCACAACTCTGCTCAGTCAGGCTGTTAAAAAAATGAAGGGCTTTCAACAAAGATGTAAAAGATGGGCCTTTCCTTCTGTATCCAGATGGGACAGAGGTCATTAATATCCCTGGGACGCAAAGACCTTTACCCTTGCTGCTTATAAGGCTGAAGTTGGCAAGTCGTATCAAAGGATTACTGTTTTCATCTGCTTGAAAAGGCACTTTGAAGAAGGTAAGCTGTGATGTTTGTGTGTGGAGTTTGGCACACATTGCCTAAACTTCAACAAATGTAAATTTTAAAGTTGTGCAAGTAAGCATCAATGGCATAAACCAATCAAGTCAATCGCATACATACATTAGCTCCTACATGTCAAGTTACTTTCTAGAAACTTGAAAGCTTTGGGATCTCCCGAGTCATGAGTTATTATCAATGCTGTGTTTATGCATTTGGATACGACCTAACATTGTTTAGCAAATATAGTATTATCACTTAGTAGAAATTTGTTTCTTTTTTGTTGTTTGTTTTTTTATGTTTTGCAGTTGGAAATTTGTCAGACTTGTCTGACTCTGACCCAGAGATTGTTATTAAAAAATCTTCAGAGTTTGATCTTGCTGATACACTGGTAAGTACAATTTAAAATGTATTTGGTCTGTCCTTGTTTTGGTTGTTTGATGATGCATCATTTACCTTTTACTTGAGCTCCGTAGAACTATGTAACTATTTTTATGTGAAATGTGTTGTGTGTCTTTACTTCAGCCATGGGAACCTCTGGATGAAAGCAGTCCTTTACAAAAAGTGGCTGAAACAGAGTAAGTTATATTTTAAGAATATATCATAGCATGATGTGTGTATGTGTACCAAAAGTATTTTAGCATTTACTGTATTTGCATGCAGTATGTTTTAATGCTATGTAATCTGTCCTGTATGTAGTTATTGGCAGATATCCTATAAAAGTGCTTGTATTGCTTGTTTATTTTCTGGATGCTTGTTTGTTTTTGAAGTGTCAAATACACAGGCACGGAAATCTTTATGAGACAACCCTTGATTTCTTCAGTGTCATTTTCATTTTACTGTCTGGTTCAAATAAAGGTACATTTGTTTAGGCAAATAGAATAACAAAAATAGCTCATAGGAGTTTGCTTTGAAAACTATTAATTTTCTACAAAATCTGTTGCGAGAATGACCAAAATCACTTCAATAGCTATGACATTGCACTGCCAAAAACAGTGCTTTTAGGCATTCCTTGTTTTAATTTCTCTCTTTTGTTTTTAGCCACATGATGCACAGAGGATTTATAGGGCAATAAGATAAACAGAACATAGAAGAAAACGGGGTGGGCTCATCATTTATTCCATGACCGCATATTTTTGTAATATGCAATGATATATGCTTTTCTTTGCCCTCTAAGGAATGGTGTTGGGGATCTTGTGCTTTCAAATGATGCACAACTAATAACTCTTTCTAAGTCATTTTTTGCCAATTTTGTTATATTTGTAGCATTTACAGCAATTTTTGGATGTGAGCAGCGGAAAATGCAGAATGTGAACTTTTTTCAACTGACATTCATTTCGCACCACAACCCACAGATTTTCCTCTCCATTCTTTAAACTGTTTGGTCAAACATTAATTTTCACTCACTCATTTTTGTGTTTTTCAGGTTATACATTTGAATAACAGAAACA
Organism: Crenichthys baileyi; assembly: GCA_036173005.1. Lineage (NCBI taxonomy): Eukaryota > Metazoa > Chordata > Actinopteri > Cyprinodontiformes > Goodeidae > Crenichthys > Crenichthys baileyi. The sequence continues at coordinate 568,665 of JAHHUM010002917.1, read as the reverse complement.
ACCCAGGCACCCCTGAATGTCTCACTTACCAGAGCTCCTGTTACAGGTGTGTAGTATCTCCTGTAATTATTACAGGGGATAAGACTTTTGTCATAAATTGTTTGTATTTTTGTTTTCATATATGGTGTGTGCACATTTTCTGTCTGCAGAAACTACACCAACCTGTTTAAACCTATTGTGATTGATGACGAAGACGATGTTGAAGATCTTACTCGTGACAAAGAGAAAGACCTGCCCACAGAAGAACCTGTGTTAGTAATTTAGACATTTTTTATTTAAAATAATGTTTTTTCTAGAGAAACAAATGTGCAGGCACATGAAATTATTGCACATCTGGCACTGGCAATTGACCACAAGAAGGTCTGCAGGTTCAATATATGTCGGTCAGATGTGTGGGTTGGAGCTGTTCGTGGATTTCAACGCAGCACGTATTCTGACAACGACATGTTCATCAAGTTTAATGATGATGCTGTGCTGCTTTGAAGAAGGGTTGAATACAGGTGGCCCAAGGCGTGAATTCCTCACATTTCTCATGAGCCATCTGAGAAATCGCCCCATCTTCGATGGACCCCCAGAAAACCGTTATCTTGTATGCAATTCAAGAGGTGAGTCTTTTTAGGTATAGTGAAGTGGTTGTACTACTAAAATCAAAATTTTCAGAAACATCTGTTCATATTTTTATTATAGGAAGATTTAAGTAGTAACTAACCACAATAATTCTGTGCTCTGTATAACAGCTGCCAGGGAAGATGAGTATTTTTTAGCAGGAAAGATGATTGCTGTATCCATTGTACATGGAGGACCAGCACCACATTTTCTCTCAAAGAACCTGGTCAACTACATGATAGGGAGTCCAAGTTTCAGCGCCACTGTAGAAGATGTGAAAGATGAGGAGATAGGGAAAGTTCTACAACAGGTAGGAAATAACCTAGGCTCAGGGAACAGATTTACTGCAGGACAAGTGGAGATTATTTTGCCGTTCAGATAAAGATTATGGTTGAATTAATTATTTCTGGTTTTGAAAGGACATATTTCAGTCTCTCTCAACAAATGTAAAGCCACAAATGGAATAATTTTAATCCTTTACTTGTCTAAAGTTGTCAAATTGATATTTTGGTAGTTTTCCTTACAATAAACTTGTTCTATAGGTCCTGGAAGCAGAATCAGAGGAATCTCTGCAAAATGTAATTTTGCAAAACAGTACCATGTTCCAAACTGCTGGATGCCTCAGAGGTGTGAAGACATGTGAGAAGCAAGCTTTCGTGGAGGAGTATCTTAAATGGTACATCATTGACAGAAACCACAGTGCCATTCAACGGTAAGTAATAACCTGTCTGCCATTAATGGCTGAAAATATTTTAAAACTAATACGCGGTTCTAAGCCTATTACTTAATTAATTATTACATAAGCATTGCCAGTTGTTTACAGCAGCCACTGATATCATGAGAACTTTATTATGAAAAGTTAATTAAGATGAGAAACAACAAATTATTACTTGCCAAATTTTAAGTTTCACCACTTGTATCATCCAATAAGAAATATATGTACAATAGAGTTTGTCTGTCACCAGAACTCTAAAAGTTCTTTAGAATCATTCATGCTACATTATTACTTTTTAAAAGGGATTTCTAAAAAAAAATTGCCTATTTGACAAACTTTCAATTCAATTAAGTTTATTTATATAGCGCCAATTCACAACACTTGTCGTCTCAAGGCACTTCACAAAAGTCGGGTACATACATTCCAATTAGTCCTAATCATTGAACAGTGCAGTCAGATTCTGTTATTTATTCGAATTGGATAAAAAGTTTTTCTATCTAAGGAAACCCAGCAGATTGCATCCAGTCAGTGACTTGCAGCATTCCTTCCTCCCGGATGAGCATGTAGAGACAGTGGACAGTCACTGGAATTGACTTTGCAGCAATCCCTCATACTGAGCATGCATGTAGCAACAGTGGAGAGGAAAAACTCCCTTTTAACAGGAAGAAACCTCCAGCAGAACCAGGCTCAGTGTGAGCGGCCATCTGCCACGACCGACTGGGGGTTAGAGAGAACAGAGCAGAGACACAAAGAGAACAAAGAAGCACTGATCCAGGAGTACTTTCTATGGGAAGGAAAAGGTAAATGTTAATGGATGTAGCTCCTTTAGTCGTTTAACCTAGAAAGAACAGATAAACTCTGAGCCAGTTTTCAAGGTTAGAGTCTGAAGAGAGCACATAGAGTTAGTTACAGTAAAAGCTCAGTCAATTGCCATGTCTAGGAGAGAGAAAGGGTTAAACACTGAAAGACAGGGCCATGTGGATCATCGGTAGAGGGTGAGCATTAAGTTGTTGCCAGCAGATGCTTGGAGGATTCCCCTCTCCAGAAACATGTCACAGGTAGACACAGAGTCAGGCCAGGTGTAGCTTCTAGGAAGAGAAAAGAGAGAACAAAGTTAAAAGCTGAAATAACAGCAAATAATACAAAATTGAAGAGTAGTGTGAGAAAGTAGCGAAGAGCGTGAAAGTGGTCATTATGTCCTCCAGCAGCCTAAGCCTATAGCAGCATAACTACAGAGATAGCTCAGGATAACCTAAGCCACTCTAACTATAAGCTTTATCAAAAAGGAAAGTTTTAAGCCTAGCCTTAAAAGTAGACAGTTTGTCCATCTAGAGCCCACTGATGGCCATTGTTATACTAAAAACCACAACGAATGGGATACCTCTCTCTGTCAGATTGACCATAACCATTGGAAAAGAGAGGGGGTCATACAGGTTGCAGAAATGGAGGGTGTGTTTGCACCTCAACCATAACTGAGCCGGTTTAGGCTAAACCTGACTCCCCCTTACTCCATCCAACAAGGGGAGAAGAAGACAGAGGTAAAATAAGGGAGACAGCTCAGGATAACCTAAGCCACTCTAACTATAAGCTTTATCAAAAAGGAAAGTTTTAAGCCTTGCATTAAAAGTAGACAGGGTGTCCACCTCACGGACTAAAACTGGGAGCTGGTTCCACAGGAGAGGAGCCTGATAACTAAAGGATCTGCCTCCCATTCTACTTCTAGACTCTAGGAACCACCAGTAAACCTGCAGTCTGAGAACGAAGTGCTCTGTTAGGAACGTATGGAACAATCAGATCTCTGATGTATGATGGAGCTAAATCATTAAGGGCTTTATGTGTGAGGAGGAGAATTTTAAATTCTATTCTGGATTTAACAGGGAGCCAATGAAGGGAAGCTAAAGTAGGGGAAATATGATCTCTCTTCTTTAATTTTCATCAGAACTCTTGCTGCAGCATTTTGAATCAGCTGAAGGCTTTAACTGCATTTTGTGGACATCCTGATAGTAAAGAATTACAATAGTCCAGCCTTGAAGTAACAAATGCATGGACTAAAAGAAATGAAAGAAGGAAATCCTAGAAACCTGTTTAATATGGGATTTAAATGACATGTCCTGGTCAAAAATAACACCAAGGTTTTTTACTTTATTATCGGAGGTCAATTTAATGCCATCCAGGTTAAGTGACTGACTAAGCAGTTCCTTTTTTAAAGACTCCGGTCCAAAGATGACAACTTCTGTCTTGTCTGAATTTAGAAGCAGAAAATTTAAAGTCATCCAAGTTTTTATGTCTTCAAGACATGCTTGTAGTCTATCTAACTGGTTGGGCTCATCAGGATTTATGGATAAGTAAAGCTGAGTGTCATTAGCGTAACAGTGAAAATTTATTCTATGCTGCCTGATAATTGTACCTATTGGAAGCATATATATAGTAAAGAGAATTGGCCCAAGTACTGAACCCTGTGGTACTCCACATTTAACCCTGGAGTTTAAAGATGATTTATCATTTACACGAACAAACTGGAATCTGTCAGAAAAATAAGATTTAAACCAGCCTAGCGCTGTTCCCCTAATCCCTACAGCATATTCCAGCCTTTCTAAGAGAATATTATGATCGACTGTATCAAATGCAGCACTGAGATCTAACAGAACCAGTACAGACACAAGTCCATTATCTGAGGCCATAAGAATATCATTAGTGACTTTCAGCAGAGCTGTTTCAGTGCCATGATGATCTCTGAAACCTGACTGAAACTCTTCAAACAGGTCATTGCTGTGTAAATGCTCACACATTTGATTAGCAACTATTTTCTCAAGAATTTTAGATAAGAATGGAAGATTGGATATCGGTCTGTAATTTATTAAGTCATCTCGATCAAGCGAAGGTTTCTTAATCAAAGGTTTTTATAACAGCTACCTTAAAAGCTTATGGTACATACCCATTTACTAAAGATAAATTAATCATATCTAAAATGGGGCTGGTAATCAGAGGGAACACTTCCTTAAATAATTTGGTTGGGATTGGGTCTAACATACAAGTTGAAGGTTTAGATGAAGCTAATATTTCTGATAACTCAGGAAGCTCCACAGGATCAAAACAGTCCAAACACAGATCAGTTCCTTCCAATGTTGTCTCACTTGTTGAGGATGAAGTAATCATCTTTGGGAGTATGTAAAAGATTTTCTTCTTAATAGAATTAATTTTATTTTGGAAGAATCCCATAAAGTCATGACTGCTGAGAGCTAAGGGAATGGATGGCTCAACAGAGCTATGACTCTGTGTAAGTTTAGCAACTGTACAAAAGAGAAACCTAGGATTATTCTTGTTCTCTTCTATTAAGGATGAGAAATAAGCTGTTCTAGCTTGGTGAAGTGTCTTTTTATACAACAGTAGGCTATTTTTCCAGATTAAGTAGGAATCCTCTAGGTGTGTAGAGCGCCATTTTCGCTCCAATTTTCTAACATTGTGCTTTAAAGTATGCAACTCTGAATTAAACCAGGGAGCCAGCCTCCTATGAATAATTACCTTCTTTTTCAAGGGGGCTGCATTGTCTAATGCACCACGCAATGATGAAGTAACACTCTGAACAAGAGAATCAATTTGTGAAGGGAAGAAACAAAATGATTGCCCTCCACTGTGTTTTTCTGTGATAATGAGGAAATTAAAAGGTGGAACAGATTCTTTAAAGGTTGTTACAGCATCGCCTGATAATGATCTACTATAATGAAATTTTCTTTCAGGTGTGGGAGTACTCTGTTAAATTAAACTCAAAGGTATTAAAAATGGTCAGACAGCACAGGGTTGTGAGAAAATATTGTTATGTCTTTACACTCAATGCCATATGTCAGCACAAGGTCCAGAGAATGAAGACAAACGTGGGTAGGTTTGTTAATGTTTTGAGTAAGCCAATTGAGTCTACGATACCATTAAAGGCTATATTTTAAGCTATCACTTTTAGTGTCAACATGAATGTTAAAACCCCCCACTATAATAACTTTATCTGTATTTAACACTAAATTAGATAAAAGGTCTGAAAACTGATCTAAAAATTGAGCGTAAGGACCTGGTGGACGGCACAAAACAACAAACAGAAGTGGTTTTAGTGCTTTGCAATTTGGATGAGGAAAACTAAGGATTAAATATTCAAAAGAGTTGTAGCTATTGATTGGTCTGGGACTAGTCAATAAATCGGACTGAAAGATGGTTGCTACTCCTCTTCCTCACCCAGTATTTCGAGGAATGTGAAAATTTAAATAATTAGTAGGAGTTTACTCATTTATAGTAACATAATCCTCTTGCTGCAGCCAGGTTTCTGTGAGGCAAAATAAATCAATCTGATTGTCACAAATCAGGTCACTAACCAGCAAAGTCTTTGAAGAGAGAGATCTTATGTTCAGTAAGCCACATTTCATTGTTTTATTTTTATTTTTGGTCTGAGTTGTGTTTATTTTTATATGATTTTCCTGATTTCCTCTTTTTAGATAATTTTTTAATCTATTCAATTTTGGCCGTGGGCGAGACACTGTCTTAATAGGGTAATGAGTGGGTAGCAGTACAGAAGCTGCAGAGAGGAGTGTTAAACTATGACCCTGCTTCCTGGTCTGAACCCTGGGTTGTCAGAGGTTTGGAGAACTAATAACTTCGGCCAGATTCCTAGAAAGAAGAGCAGCTCCACATTGTTTTCTGGACACCACCTAGACAGCCAGCGGTTGAATGACAGCATGCGGCTAAACATGTCATCACTGGTCAGATCGGGGAGGGGACCAGAGAAAATTACGGAGTCCGACATTGTTTTGGCAAACTTACACACCGAAGCAACACTAACTTTAGTGACCTCCGATTGACGTAACCGGGTGTCATTACCGCCAGTGTGAATAACAATCTTACTGTAGTTACGCTTATCCTTAGCCAGCAGTTTCAGGTATGATTTGATGTCGCCCGTTCTGCCCCCTGGCAGACATTTGACTATGGTCGCTGGTGTCTCTAGTGCCACGTTTCTGACTATGAAGCTGCCAATTACCAGAGTTGGCTTCTCAGTGGGTGTGTCGCTGAGCGGGGAAAATCTATTAGAAACGCAGACGGGTTGGTGGTGACCTGTGGGCTGAGATCTAGGACTATGCTTTCTACGTACCCTCACCCAGCCGGCCTAAGGGCGCGGCTGCGCGGGCTCTGCTGGAGGACTGCTACGGGGAGCTATCCTCGGTGGCTCCGCGCTGGCTAAGGGGCCTCGGCTATCTGCTGGTTTTTCAACAGCGCAGAGCCGGGCCTCCAAATCCGACACGCTCGCCTCCAAAGCTACAAAAATGCTAAATTTATTACACGTACCATTATCACTAAAGGAGGCAGAGGAGTAACTGAACATCTGACACACTTTAGTTTATTGCAGGGTGAAAACATTATTTCAAGAAATGCTTAAATCATAATTATCTTTTTATGTTTTTTGCTTTTACTAAAGATTTCTGAGCACTGTGAATGGTTTGCATATGAGTGATCCTACATAAACACCTGAGCTTTACTTGTTGTGTGACACTATTCATTTAAAATTAGTCCAAATATATTAAACTAAAACTCTCATTGGCATTTACAGACATTGACCGATATGGAATAGTTCATATCTATGGTATAAATCAAATACAACACTGTTTATGTATTTATCCTTAACAGATTCAAAGATGGACTGGCAAGTCTTGGTTTCCTCCATGCATTGCAGCAGCATTCCAGTGTTCTGTCCCCAGTCTTATGCTTCTCTGCCAAGGCCCTGACGGCTTCAGACTTGGAGACCATGTTCAGACCAGATCTCAGCCCAGCAGGAAGCAACAGGCGGCAGAAGGAGGCCAAAACACTAGGCTTTTGGGCAGATTATCTCCTTGACTCTGAAGGTTTGCATGGACAGATTGTGTTATCATTAAAAAATGTGTTATGTTTAGAATTTTGTTTTTGTTATAATGACAGGAATGCAGAAATAAGAAAATGAATTGGCCTAAATGCAGAGTCCAACAACTACTGTTTACCTTCTTTCAGAAAAAATAACAGCTGTATCTCTGGAAGAACTGTTGATGTTTGCTACAGGTCTGGCAGCACTTCCATCAGCTGGCATAATGCCACCTCCATGCCTCGGGTTTTTAAGTAATTCCCCTTTTCCAGTTGCAAACACCTGTGCAAATACACTGAAGCTGCCACTTTTGGAATCATACATTGTTTTTAAGGCAAACATGGACTTTGGGATCCAGAATGCTCCAGGATTCGGCTGTTATTAAATCTCAAAGGTCAAATATCAGTGACTGATTCCCGGCCAGTCTAGTTCAGATGCTGTTGGCCTAGTACCACTGTAAGGTACTATTGTAACACATTGATGCAAAAAAGCCAATTTACTATTTTGCTAAACATTTTTGCTGTTTTTGGTTCTCAGAGCTAAATAGTTTACAGTATAGGCAAGTTAAAACAAATGCTGGACATGTTGCTACAGAGTTTTATTCACCATGTGAAGTGTTAAGTCTGACTTCAGGGTTTAGACTGAATACACAGTTAATTTTAAATGTTTGAATCCACTTGTTGTTTTGTATGTTCTGAATAAAGTATCACTTTTCATTTTAGTAGAAGGAACAGGAACCAAAAGATTAAAAACTTAGGTTCAGGTAGTTTGTCTAAAACCTGGCTATGTCTTTGAGCAATAAATACAGTTCTGTGGCCGATTCCCAGTCTTGTGGCTGTTGTAGTCCATTTTGTTGTACAGCCTGTTGTAGGTATTCCTCAATGTTTTGATCACCACACAATTCAATCGCTTGCCTTGCCTCAGGGAACACATCCAGTTCCCTCTCCTCAACAGCAAATACACAGTCTCTTGAACCATATCTGCAAAATCAGAATAGAATTAATAATAGAATTATGAAGGATATTTTCTACATGTACTACAAATAGTTTAAAATGTCAGACTGATTTGCTGGGTAAATGGATGTGTATAAGTTAGCACCAGAAGTGACAGCTCATAAATTAACAACTGTATCCTGTACAATGATTAAAATATATTTACCAACTTGTCCTATAACAATATTGCATTATTATGTAATGCAAAAGGTGATTTCTTTCTGAGAAGATATCAATTACCTGTGAGGCAAGAGATACAGGGGTTGGACAATGAAACTGAAACACCTGTCATTTTAGTGTGGGAGGTTTCATGGCTAAATTGGACCAGCCTGGTAGCCAGTCTTCATTAATTGCACATTGCACCAGTAAGAGCAGAGTGTGAAGGTTCAATTAACAGGGTAAGAGCACAGTTTTGCTCAAAATATTGAAATGCACACAACATTATGGGTGACATACCAGAGTTCAAAAGAGGACAAATTTTTGGTGCACGTCTTCCTGGCGCATCTGTGACCAAGACAGCAAGTCTTTGGGATGTATCAAGAGCCACGGTATCCAGGGTAATGTCAGCATACCACCAAGAAGGACGAACCACATCCAACAGGATTAACTGTAGACGCAAGAGGAAGCTGTCTGAAAGGGATGTTCGGGTGCTAACCCGGATTGTATCCAAAAAACATAAAACCACGGCTGCCCAAATCATGGCAGAATTAAATGTGCACCTCAACTCTCCTGTTTCCACCATAACTGTCCGTCGGGAGCTCCACAGGGTCAATATACACGGCGGGCTGCTATAGCCAAACCTTTGGTCACTCATGCCAATGCCAAACGTCGGTTTCAATGGTGCAAGGAGCACAAATCTTGGGCTGTGGACAATGTGAAACATGTATTGTTCTCTGATGAGTCCACTTTACTGTTTCCCCACATCCGGGAGAGTTACGGTGTGGAGAAGCCCCAAAGAAGCGTACCACCCAGACTTTTGCATGCCCAGAGTGAAGCATGGGGGTGGATCAGTGATGGTTTGGGCTGCCATATCATGGCATTCCCTTGGCCCAATACTTGTGCTAGATGGGCGCGTCACTGCCAAGGACTACCGAACTATTCTTGAGGACCATGTGCATTCAATGGTTCAAACTTTGTATCCTGAAGGGGGTGCCGTGTATCAGGATGACAATGCACCAATACACACAGCAAGACTGGTGAAAGATTGGTTTGATGGACATGAAAGTGAAGTTGAACATCTCCCATGGCCTGCACAGTCACCAGATCTAAAAATTATTGAGCCACTTTGGGGTGTTTTGGAGGAGCGAGTCAGGAAACGTTTTCCTCCACCAGGATCACGTAGTGACCTGGCCACTATCCTGCAAGAAGAATGGCTTAAAATCCCTCTGACCACTGTGCAGGACTTGTATATGTCATTCCCAAGATGAATTGACGCTGTTGGCCGCAAAAGGAGGCCCTACACCATACTAATAAATTATTGTGGTCTAAAACCAGGTCTTTCAGTTTTATTGTCCAACCTCTGTAGAGTTCATTTGGAATCCCCCCAGGACATGATGCAAGTCTGCTTGGTCGGATCCTGTGTTTGTTCCAGACATCTTTGCATTCATCCAGGTCTTTCTGCAGAACACTGCTGAGGCAGAATCTCACCAGGCATTGATGTTCGTGGCTTCCATTAAAGTTTCCGGAATCTCTTAGATCTCCAAACAAGTCCATCCAAAACTGAGACCTGGGGATACATTAAATTCTAAATTGTTCTGTTCCTGGTCATTTAATCTTTATTAAAGAAATGTCTCCCCTTTTCCATTTCTGCTCATATTGGTATTGTATGATAGAAATGTGTGTTAAACAAGATATTGCATCTATTCCACAGAATTAGCCTAAAAATGTTGGTGTACCTTCTGTCCAGACAGTGGAAAATACTCATTTGCTTATGGTAAGTAATTTTGGGAGCAAACTCAATATGGCATGATAGTTTGCAAAACAAGAAAATGTTATAAAATCAATGCTGATCAGCTTCCACTGTACATTGCATCTACCAAACACAAATGTACCCACCTTCCTCTTCTGAAAAAAGACCACCATGACTCGATGCGTTGATTCCCTGTTGACGATCCGTAACTGTGGCTTGATGATCCAGCATAATAGTCCGTATGCGCATGACGAAGGGTACACTGTATTGCTGCCATAGTCCCATTCTCGGTCCCGAGGTCTGTTCGTAGTCTCATTGGTATCACTCCAAAACTCTTAACACAGTTTATATAATTGAGAGCAATCACAGAAGGATTGTTGTTTGTATTTCCACAAACAAGCCACATCATTCTTCTTGAAAAACCATCTATACATCCTGAGAGCGCCAAGCCGAATGGCTTCAGTTTGTCGTAACCATCTACATGCCATATGTAATTGGGCCCCATGGAGTGATTGGGCGTCTCATAAACTTCCTGCGAGTCCTCAGGGCGATTCCTTGAGGATTCAGCTGTCTCAGCAGTCTTATAACCCCATCACGTTTGACACGTAGCTTGTGTTTTTGTTTGAGAACTTGCCACATGGTCCGATAGCCGAACAATTGCCCTGGTCCTCTCAGCTCTGTCATAATGGCATGTCTCACCTCATGAAGTGGTGAGTAGTTGCGTCGTCTGTACAGCCCAGCTTCTTTTAAATGCGTCTTCAGCGTACGCACACTAACTGAAACATCATGGTTAGTCCTAAGCATGTCCAGTATCACCTCGTATGTATGTCCTGACTCAAAATATTCGTGGATAGCGGTAGCTACATCTGGATCACCAGTAATATTCATGTTTACAAGAAACAAGCTAAAGCCCTAGTTTCCGGTTCAAAAGCCAAAAGTGGCGTCATCCAATCAGAGATTTCCCAGGTTTTCCCACTGGGACCTACCTCTTCCGTTTAGTTAATGTTGTTGTGTTTTTTGAAATGTTGTTGTCTTTTAGTTAATGTTCTTGTGTTTTAGTTAGTTGTTGTGTTTTAGTTAATGTTGTGTTTTTTGATTTGTTGTTGTGGTTAGTTAATGTTTTTGCGTTTTTTGAAATGTTGTGTTTTTTTAAATGTTGTTGCGTTTTATAAATTGTAGTTGTGTTTAGTAACTTGTTGATGTGGTTTGCACTTCAGGGCCACTGTACGATGGCCATGGTAGCTGTGGCAGCATTATGCTTCAAATGAACCAAAGTTTGTTGTAAAGTGTATGAAATTATGGACACTTTCAAATACTATGTAGTTCTGACCCAAAACCTTAAGCTGCCTGCAAGAAAATTTAGGAAGGAAACGGATTTTACTTTATCAACACATTCAAACCAACGAAAAACATGGCTTCAACATATATAAAGAAATGAATCTGTGGGGTCACCAGAAGAAGACTTGGGGCAAGATATGTCCTATCAATCTGAGAGATAAGGAGAATCTTGCAAGGAAGAGTGGGTAAATATTGCCAAGTCAACATGAGTGAATGCCAGAACTAAATTGAAAGGTTCTTCAACAAAGTTTTATGATGTCCACGCATTTGCAACCAGGTTATTGCAGCTTTCTGGTTGTTTTACATAATGTTTTGATATTTAATAGATTTGGCCAGGATACATGTCACATTAAAGGTGAAAAGAGTTGAACAACTTTAATTTTCACAAGGGGAGTGTAAACTTTTGAGAACCAATGTCTCTTTAGTATATAACTTACATGGGGCTCATTAAATATTTTTGTTCTGTGAAATTCAAAACTTCCACATAAAATAAATGTTAATAGGCTAATAATAATAATGCACAACTTTTTAGCGGGGGTTTATTGATACCAAAATATTTATTTTCCAATGCTCAAACATAAATGTGTCATACAGCCGTACTGCACTCTTTGCGCATTTACAGGCATTTATGTAAAAAAATGTGGCATATCATTCAAAGTGAGCTCCATGGAAACCGGAGAGGGAAAACTACCTGCATGAAACGCAGTGACGTGCACAGACAGGTAGTCTCGGGGTGTGTCCTTCGACGTCAAGATGTTATCGGACATTTTTAGACGGAAGATCAGGGAAATAGAGTTAGAAGAATTACGACTCTTGAGCGCACAGCTATGGATTCAAAATCGATGTTGTCGGTGCTTTTGCTTATTTGCTGTGCTTTTGCTGAAAATGCCCCCCCAAAAGGTAAGTTAAAAACTGTTTTCTGTTCGATATGTCGACGTTTTACGAAAAGAAGCTTCGGAGACACTGTTTTTACCGATCAAAGACCAAATAGGTTGATGTAATAATCTGAAGGCGACATACTGGTTCACCTAGTAAAGTTAAATCTTTCACAACCTGAGATTTGATAGACTACTAAACAGTCAACACCGCCTTAAGACCTGTCTTACTCTTAAGTCAAGAAAATAACCAAGGTAATACTAACTAATATTCCTGTTTTTGCAAGATTTGTCATCCTGTGTTGTATGCTTCTTGGTTACTTTTATTTTAAAGTTTTACAGTTGTAGTTTAATAAAAGTAAAACTTTCAGTTCTAGTGTTTCAGATATCAGGAAATTGTTACAATAATGGACATAATTAATAATAATCAACCAAATATTTAGAAAAGCATATAATCCACTCCCCATCGTCATTTTTGTTTAAACAAAAATTAAACCACAATGAAAAAGCTGTGTAAAACATTTAAGAATAAACAACTGTCCCATGATTCAAGTTTGTTGAACCATTTTTAGAAACAGTAGGGTTGAATAATTGTTCCATTTGACCTTACCAGTTTTGTACAACATTGTTGTGGTATTCTTGCCAACTCATTTTAAGAACGCTGCTGTAGTTGGTTGAGGTTTGCAGCACTAATTTCTAAAAGGCTCTTTTAAGGCCTCCGCAGCATTTCAATCTGGTTAAAGTTTCACTGGATTCTGTTCTCTTTCGATGATTCGGTTGTTGATTATGTGGTGTGCTTGGGTCTGATGTCTGTGTGCGTGACCCAGTTTCTGCCAAGCTTCGGCTGTGAGTCAGACTGACTCTAGAAAACTTGGGCTCCTTGTTTTTACTGAATCACTGGTAGCCCATGTCATCACCCCTCCACCACCATGCTTCACAGTTGGTACGAGGTGTAGTTCTACAACTGCTCCTCTGTGAACTTTGCTGAGGTCTTTCTCTCATAGCATTGTGTGACCTGTTTGCTTTAGAACCGCGCAGACTGGATACTCCTTATTTCATGGAGGTTGTCACTCTGGCAGATAATCAGTTAATAAAGTACATTGGCGTTCCCTGTCAAATTCTTTGACATGGAGAAGTGTATTGCATGTTTAAGTATGACTGCAGCTGCAATTAATATTAAGTTTAAACATAAATGAAAACATCAGTGATTTATATGTAATTCTTTTAGCAATGGCCATTTTTTGTCTTAAAACAATCAAGAAAGGAGAAATGCACCAGTAGTTTATTAAAACGACTTTAGGTTTTACTCCAGAGTTTCTGCTGTTTGGAGGAAGAGCGGCAGACATTCAGCTGTCCCCCAAAACCCCCCGAAAATTCTGTTCTTCAAGTTTTTTATTGTCTTTAGGAAATTAATATGAAAACCTTCTTGTTACTTATCCACTACCAGCCCCTTAGTCATGGAACATTTTATTTTTAACTAGTTTGGCCTGAAGTCTGGATTTCCAGCAGTTTGCTTAAACCTGCCTACAATAAGCTGTCCGAAGCGTACTGCGTACTGTAGAAGGTGTAATCTGGGTGTATAAGCACAACATTTCAGAAGCAAAATGCACCGGTTTACGTTGGCAAAGTTATATATAAGCTATGTTATCAAGTAGCCTAAATTGAAGTTGTTAGGTAAGTAAGTAAGTAAGTAATCTTAAGTCAGTTATGTTTAGTTAATAATTTTATGGTGGTTTACAGGAGATCCTTTCTCCCCACAGCCGTTAGCATCGTTAGCATCTTCAACAGCTCTTTGAAGAAACGTGTTTACTATGAGCTACAACAACATTTATTTCCCTTTAGAATTAATAAAGTATTTTTGAATTTGAAATGCCTCAAATTTTACTTATCCCTGTAATAGCTGTGCTATATAATGCAAGTACACATAAAAAAATATATACTATCTCCATATATTAATCTAATCTAATTCCTGTTTCATTTTTCTGTCTATTTTAGGTCGAGGTTTTGCTGGAATTAAGATCGAGAATGTAGTGACTCTTGATTCTGCAGCGTCAGCTACACTGAAAAGCGGTCTTACCACCGTGTTCTTCCCGATCATCTACACCCTTGTGTTTGTGGTTGGGCTAACTGCGAATGGGATGGCCGTATGGGTGTTCCTCTTCAGGACCAAGAAGAAGCACCCTTCCTCCATCTACATGGCCAACCTTGCCTTGGCTGACCTCCTGTTTGTTATTTGGATGCCTCTGAAAATTTCCTACCACGTAAACGGGAACAACTGGATATACGGGGAGCCCCTGTGCAAAATCCTTGTGAGCTTCTTCTATGGGAACATGTACTGTTCTGTGCTCTTCATCACCTGCCTCAGTATGCAGAGGTACTGGGTCGTGGCACACCCGATGTCTACACAAAAGAAGAACAACAAAGTCGCCATTGGTGTCTGTTTGTCTGTCTGGGCTTTCATTTGGATTACTTCCATTCCTCTGTACCTGTATGATCACACAGTTAAGATTGAAAACATGAACATAACAACCTGCCATGATGTGAACGTAATAGATGCCAATGATCCACAGTCTTCTGTCAAGCACGCGCTCTTCTACTTCATGTTCATGAGCACAGTCTCGTTCTTTGTCCCTTGCATAGTGATCGTTGTGGCGTACATCTTGTTGCTGAAAACTCTGGGGGACAACGTGGTAGACAGCACAGCAGCAAAGTCACGAAAAAAAGCCATTGTGTTGATCTTTGTTGTCCTGGTGACCTTCGTCATTTGCTTCATCCCCAGCAACTTCATGCTGGTGCTGCACTACGCCCTGCTGAACGGTGGAGAAGTGAACAATGGCTACGGTGTTTACATCACATCGCTGTGTCTGACAAGTCTCAACAGTTGCCTGGACCCTTTCATCTACTACTTTGTGTCAGACGAGTTCAGGGAGCACGTTAGGAACACGCTGCTGTGCCGGAGCAACCGAACTGTGGAACAGGAGAAGGCCACGTTCAGCTCCATGAAGTACTCGAAGAAGAGCAAATCGTTTGTGTCAGGGAGCAGCAACACGGAGAGCAGCCACTGTTAGAGACTGTTGGAGATAAGATGGCGCAGCGTGCCACACTGTTGGTGCTTTCACTCTTCTGCACTGATGTAGTCCACCCAAACTCGGCTTATTACTCAACCAGAGATGAACTTTAAAAGGGCTGAATGTTGCTGCAGTTTATGTGTGTGACTTTTTTAAAATGTGAATCATGAAATGTTTTAATTTTATATGCCGTATAAATAGATGGAAAAGTGAGGAAGTCAACTGTTAAAGACGCGTCAATCAAGCTTTTTTTGGCCGAGACAAATTTCCGATGTTTAAGGTCTGACCTGCTGAGTCCGGTGTTTAAAAATGTTTTTCTAAGTACTATTACTCATAAAGAGAAAAACTATTTGCAGGTTTTCTAATAAAAGTTACAGTTAAAGTTAAAAATTATCACCATTTATGCATCGAAGCATGTATTTCTAACCTTTATCTAAGTTTTTACTAAGCTCAGAAAAACACCCGCTGTTGGTTGATGAGTTGATAGACTGAAGAAAGGCGGGCATTCTGAGCTTTGATGCATTTGACGAATACGAATCAAGTTTTTCTGCAGTTGTCCTGCTGATAACCAATCAGAGCTGATTACTGTCTGATTTCTATTTCTGGATGATTGATTTAGTCTGATTAAAGTAATTGACCCAGAAAATACAGACATATTTATTTTTTTATTCATATTTTTTGTGACCTGTTTGATATTTTCTTGCGGGTGTTTAAACTAATTTTAAACCTGTTTTTAAAGATTTGAGATTGTTACATATTTTCTTAAATAAACAGAACCAAAAACAG
This sequence comes from Crenichthys baileyi, assembly GCA_036173005.1. Lineage (NCBI taxonomy): Eukaryota > Metazoa > Chordata > Actinopteri > Cyprinodontiformes > Goodeidae > Crenichthys > Crenichthys baileyi. Next base: position 552,507 of record JAHHUM010002917.1, on the reverse strand, counting down.
TTACCGTGAAACTCCATTGTTCTGTTGCGTCATTTGTTGCGTTGGGTGAGTCACGGCATCCGGAAGACGAACACCTTATTTATAGTAAGCTTGCTTAACCTAGTTGAAACTCATTGAATTTTTGGGAATGTGTTGTAATTCAAAGTAGAGCAGCACGCTGAAGAGTGAGTCAGGTTAATTAGGAAGAGAACCGGTGAGCAGGAGGTTTAAGAATGTCTGAAATAATGATGAGACATGTTTTGAGGAAGATCTAACAAACTTGTCATCTTGCTGGTTTTAGTGCTGAATAAGTTTCAGCTACATCTGACATTTCTTCCTGTTGCTTGTTTTAATGTTACAATCCCTTACAACTGCAGATTTTTTTAGCTTTCCAACTTGGTATTGTCCACAGAGAGGTTCAGCCAGAATTAAAATGCCTCTATATTATATGTATGGTCATTCACCTCAAGCTAAGCAGCAAGTGAGGTGTTTTTTTTTTTCAAGCTCTGACCACACCTTACAAGTCTCCACTGAGTGCTGCTCTCAGTGGCTCTCAGAGCGGCTCTCGGAGCCCTGGGTAAATCATTGTTGTAGAACGTAACCTTACCTTTTGTCAGTGCTCCAGGGCAGAATGCATTCATTCGTTTTAAGAGCAGAGCCACACCCTGGTCACATTGCACTCTTTTAACAAGAGCTCTTTTGCAAACACAGCTGAGGCTCAACACTGTGTGAAAGGAACAAAAGTGCTGAACATTTTATTGCCCAAACTAGCTTTTTACACAGCGATTGTGCCAAAGTTGCCTGTTTTCTACATTTATATTACTAGTTATAATCAACTTTTATGCTAATTGTATTGAGAGTTTGTGTTGTCAACCTGCGCAATAGACTGAATTGAACTGCATAACACTATTTTGGTTTTCTTTATAATTACAAGCCCTACCTTGTACAAAAAGGATCTCTGGAGATGGTATCCTAATTGCTTTCTTCTGGCAGAGTAGACAAGTTGTTGTTAATAAAATACGAACCTTTGACATTTTAATCCATAGTAAGGTTCTGGTAAATGCTATTACAGATAAATATCTTACCTTTAGCACATACACTACTGGTGAAAAGTCTGAAAGCAACGTGACATTCTCATATTCAATATATTACAATATGTGTTCCGATGAGACTCGTTTGTCAGATTAAAAGTACCTTTCTAGTACAATGACCTTTAAGCAGGTATTAAACATACCTATCACTAAGCCCACATTTCTGCTTATTTTTTTTTTTTTATTGGTCTGATGTAATATTCTAAACTTAAATGTCTTGTTTATTTCAGAGGTGGACTTGCTGGTGTGCGTTGGGTCATTGCCCTGCTGCATAACCCAATTGTGCTCAACACCCAAGTTTGCTCTAACACACTTTGGTCACAAACTGATGGTCAGACATTTGGGATATTTTGGAAAAAGTTGAATTCCCTCCATCCAGTCATCCAAATCCTGAAGCAGCAAAGCTGCCCCAGACCTTCACAGACTTTCAAAAATTTCACCAGAACATTTACTTTAATGTGAATTAAATTAAGATGGCTCTGTCTGTGGCTCACTTGAGTCTCGAAGCTTCAACCCCTTTTCAAACTCATAGATGTCAACGACTCTGTTTCTCAGATGTTCTTTGAATTTCATTGGATTGAACATATGTATTCCTTTTAGAGATTTTTTAGCCTACTTCATGTTGCCAGACAGTTTATGTTAGGATAGTTCCTGGCAGTTCCTGGCAGTAAAAAACCTGGAAAATGTATTCCTGATTTAACAAATGGGACAATTAAATTTTTACACAGGGCCAGTATGGTTTGGATAGCTTTTTTCCCATAGTAAATGAAAACATCATTTGAAAACTTCATTTTGTATTTACTCAGGTTTTCTTCATCTGAAATGAGTTTTTTGTTTGATGATCTGAAATGTTTTACGTGTAACAAAAAACAAAAACAGAAGAAATCTGTAAGTGGGCCAATAGTCTTTCACTGCACTGTATGCTTTGCTGTTGTTGACGTCAGAGGAGGATAAGCAAGAAAAAAAACTGTTAATTATAGTAAAAATGTATTCTATGTGACTCTTTATATAATAATCGGGTTTATTTTGTTGTTACGTACACATACGTTACACACCTTTGTACTGCCATGCCATTTGGAACCATTTAGATCCATTTGTTATTGACATACAAGTCCGAACTTTTCTAAACCGACGAAAGTGTTGAGCTGTGGTTTCTTAACAATTACTGAACCCAAACAATGAAAAACATACTGCAAAATTGAACATGTTAATGGGGTCCACCAGAGAAATAATTATTTCAGAAATAATTAAGGATACAAATTATGGCCATATTCAAAACCCTGACTGTTTTGCTTAGCACATTCTTTTTTCAAATGAAAAAGCTATCGCCATAGACTGTGGAGCAACTCAGACATCACTGTAAACTAAATGCTGTGCCAATAAACTTCTAATATAAATGTGACAGTGGTTCAAAGGCTTATAGTGTATACATTACCCAGTATGTCAATTTTTGGAACTGGAGTCATTTTAACATGGCAAAGCCCTGGTCTGGATAGCTGTTAGCTCTAAAGCTAATCTATATACTACAGGTAAGATGTTGACCTCTCAATAAAACTTTGCTTCATATAATCTGTATTACCCCTTAACTCTATTCTATTAGGAAAACTTGCTATTGCTTTACCAGTATAATCCTTCAGTCTGGCATATTTTGTGTTTTCAGAGGTGATATTGATAGCACTTTAATTTTAATGTCCATGAAAAGCCCAGTAGAACCTAAAATAATCAGAAAGGATGTTCTGTTACACTAAAATATGTTTAGTGTTACAGAAGCAAATAAACATTTTACTTCCATTCACTTGCAGGGTGTCAGTGAGAATACAATGAACTCACACATTTTGTCACATTTCAACCTTATCATTCAAAATGACTTCTGCTTTCCATTGTCAAAGTTTGTGTTCCAACAAACTTCCATATCACTGTAGAAAACTTTGCTGTATGTGGCGTGCAAAAGTATAGCACGAAAACAATGTTTTCGTGCAATGTTTTTCCACATACTGCTTCAGTTCTTTTAAGCATACTTTATGTGATAGATCAACACAAAGTATTGCATAATTATTACATGGATGCAAAAGGATGCCTGATTTAACTTGATTTGGTGTGTATTTGTAATCACGACTATTTCACTGTGATACCCTTAAAACCAAATCAGAAGCCACCCAATTAATAAACCTGTGTCCACCAGCATGTCATCTATTCTTAGTAAACATTAGTGAACAAACAGCATCATGAAGAACAAGGAACACAGCAGATGGGTCAGGGAGAAAGTTGTGGAGAAGTTAAAGCAGGGGTAGGATCTAAAAGATTTATTTTATGTTTTCAACATCTTGTGGAGTACCACTCAATCCATCATCCACAAAAAATGGCACAACTGCTGACCTACCAGGACTTAAGTGTCCACCTAGACTTACAGGATGGGCAAAGAGAGCATTAAACAGAGAAATAGCTATGAGACTTTGGATGAACTGCAAGCATTTGCAGCTCAGGTAGGATAATCTGTTGAAAGGAAAATTGTATATTGTATTTGGCCAATCCACAAATCTGGCCTTAATGAAAAAGAGTGAGAAAACCAAAACTACACATCACACTGAATGCTTAATTCTCACTGGATGGATTGAGCTAAATACATGGCAGTCACTGAAGAAAACATGAAAAGTTGAAACTGGGGCAAAGGTTAACATTCCTGCAGGACAACAATCTAAAGCAAACATCCTGAGTTAGAGTGGAATGGTTTTGGTTGAAGCATATTTCTGTGTTAGAATGGCCCAGTCAAAGTTCAGACCTTAATGCAATTGGGAATCTGTGGCAAGATGTGAAAACTGATGTTCACAGACACTATGCACTGAGCTTGAGCTATTTTACAACTAAAGAATAGGCAAAAGATTCTGTCTCTGGGTGAGCTTTAAAAGAGTTTAAGGCTGTGATTCCACGCAGTATTGGCTTTTGGGGAGCTGAATACAGATGCATGCAACACTTTAGATTTTTATTAAGTGGTTCAGGAGAAGAAACTGGACATGCATTCAATAGTCCAGACTGCAGGACCAATCCATTCGTTTAACTTCAGCAAGCTGCGATATAGTTGCAACGTTTTATTTGCATACTACTACTAGCATTACTACCTGTTATAGACGCTCGCCTGCCACCAACTTAGGGATAAAGTACTTTTCTGTATCCTATAATTCAGATGTAGCTTCATTCAGATACACAGACATGCACACTTGGGATGTACGAATAAATCTTTCAGACACACTGGCATGTTGCAACAAGTTCCATTAACACCAGAAACATGTTTAACCAGTTCTGACCTAAGTCACCGTTGCATGCTGATAATCAACAGGAGGCAGGAAGCGTTTAGATCACCTGTGGGCCACTTTATTTTGCATGAGTCATTTGTTTTCTGTGTAACTGAAAATTATCTGAAAGCAGAAATAGGTCCTTTTCATTTAGGTTAATTTGATTTATCTAATTTACAATTGAATATCGAGCCCTTTGGTTTTTTTCTACAGAAAGGGAGACCTCTGCTGGTTCAAACATTACATTTATGAAGTTTTATGTAGGAGTGAAGAAACTAATCACTGTAAAAGCAAGTGCTTAGCCAATAAGTAAGAAATGTATTTGCGAACTTTGCAATACAATAACAGCCATGTGTTTTATTTTGTATGCATAATAATGTGAAAACAGTGCATTTGAAGAAAGTTTTCAGCATCGTCGTAATCATATCAGTGATTTCTGCAGTTGTGAACACACAGACATTGGAACACATTCCAAGCAATTTTTCCAGTTGCAGACTTCACATTCCAAATGCACTTCCCTGTAAGGAGCCTCATTAAGTGCTCTTCCAGCAAGAGCATTTGTCCAGAGGAAAGACTGATGGATTAGCATTGCGACCACGCTTGATGCTGGGATGCAGCTAAAAGACAGCCATTCATGTGTGCAAGTGAGAGGGTCAGTGCTGAGGGAGGGAGAGCATCCGTGCTAATGTGTCTATAATAATCCCCCTGACAAACCACACCACCAAATTTTCTTTCATTTATCAAGTTTACTTAACATATTTTACAGATGCACGGAAACTGACCTGAGAATGACATAAAGACCACTGGAAATACATCAATACATTTGCATAAATGAGAAATCTCAAGAAAAAGACGCAGAAGGAAAAGTTATGCCATCACTTTGCACTAACAGACAAAAGAAATAATATCCTTTAATTTTTAGCAAACAGTTAAAATGTAACAGAAAGATTTCCCACAGAGGAAAAGAGCCAGTTAGTAAGATAATATTGAGGGCGAGGGCAAGACTAAAACAAAAAATGGAAGAAGTCGCAAGAGAGTAGAAAGAAAAAACCAAGAGTGTTGGAATGTGAGCAGGTATAAAAGAGGCAGTTTGAGTCAATGAGAGATGTGTTCAGGATCTTTAATCATTGTCTTTCATCTCGTCTGGCTCTTCTGAGGCAGAGTAGCCGGAGGGAGTTGGCAATGTGTTGGTTCCCCCTAGCCAGTCCCAGTGGGAGAAGAATGGGGCAAAGTTGGTCCCGGGTCGCTGGTGATGAGCATCATGCTTGGGGGCCCCGCCCCAAAGCCCAAAGGGCACAAGGTTGTGCATGGCCCAGGGGAAGTCATAGCCACAGTGGTCCTCGGTGGAGACGTAAACGTTGAAGACCATGAAGCCCCAAGTTGTGAGGCAGTGGCACTTCAGCAGGATGGGGTCCACTGTTGCCCAGAATCCAACGCTAAACAGTTCCCAGCCGGACAGATACTGAGTGACCAGGCTGAAGGGTTGGTTGTACTGGTGGTGGAAGGCGTGGAAGGTGCGGTAAAGCCAGGGAACCCGGTGGTGCAGAAGGTGCCACAGGTAATACTGGAAATCAAAGACGACCATGCAGCCCAGGATGCCAAGAAAGAAGCTCCAGAGAGAAGGAGCTTCTGAGGGTAAAGGAGTCGGTGGCCTCCAAAGCCACTGTGCAACTGCCGCAGGAAAGATGAAGAACAGGTGGTTGTAGACAGTGACGCCCAGGGTGCTCCAGATGTTTGGCCAGGTGACAGGTTTGTCCGGATGCAGCCTGTAACGGTTGATCAAGGGCCAGGTGGGAGCCAGCAGGTCCAACACGGTGTAAAGACCAACCAGGACAAAGTAGGTGGTGACTGAGAGGGCCACAGGAAAGAGGGGGCTCCGTAGCAGGTCATGGTGGTTCTGGTGGAGGTAGTCCCAGAGAGGCTGCAAAACCAAGCCATGGGACTCGCCCCTGGACATGTTTCCTAGAGCCGACAGCCAAGACAAAGCCTCAGTTCTGAGTAACCTGCTCGCGCTCATCACTGATGTGTCGTTTCTCATCCAGAAATGACCAAGCCAAGTGGATTATTTTCTTACAAGCCCCCAAAGAGGAAAAAAGGTTCTAAACAAGTGAAAAGATCCAATCAGCTGCCTTGTATATATTCAGCAATAGCAAATTGTCTGGTAATGTCGTGCCAAATTGGACTTGCGGACTGTCTTCGCCTCTTATGTATGTTCAGGCCCCACCTCCACCCCCACCACCCTCTGCATTCTAAGAGAAGGCTGTCTGTAAAGGCCCTTTTTCATGGGCACCAGGACCGCAGCCAGGACTCAGGAGCCGGGCCACAGCAGCTCTCATTTTTGACCCAAATCATGGAGCGAGAGCTTCCGCTTTTCTTGTGAGTCTCACTTTGTTGCAATCAAATCCAAGCGAAGTCCTTCTTTTTCTGTTTACATCAACAATTAATTGAACACAACTCATCAGGTTGTATTTACTGTCAGGCCTTCAAATGTCAATGCATCTGTCACTCAGTCTCAGATAGTGAAACAGAAACAGAATGCACACACATACACATACAAAAACATCATGAGCCCCAAAGAGTCATTAATCATGGAAAAGTTGTTGTGTATTCAAAAGAAGCAGACAGAAGTGGAGCAGCGACCACAGCTCTCGTCTCTATGGTGTCACAAAATAATCCTGCAGAATTCTGACATTTTTGATAAATATCATGTGATGCCATGAGCCTCACTGTTCTGCTTTTGTTCATTTTAAAATCAACATAAGCCTTTTTAAAAGTTTTTTTTTTTCTGGGACTAATGGCCTTTATTCATCAGTAGCTGGACAGGAAGAAGGGTAGAGAAAGAAGGGGAAGACATGCATTAAATGGATCAGGGCCAGGAATCGAACCCAGGGCTGCTGCGTTGAGGACAGCAGCCTCAGCACATGCTGTGCCTGCTCTACCAATGAGCCACATGACACTCCATTATTACTTGTTTTTAACTAGATCTAATTAAGACACACATTGATTTAACACATTTTTACAGAATGCAAAAAACTGTTTGTATTCTGTAGCATTATTGCTAAATTATACCCAAACAGTAAACATTACAGATCTGGGCTAAAAAATGTCTGTTTGTGGATTAATTCTATAGTCTTTTTGCAGAGAATTTATTAAATCAAAATTAACTTGGTTTTTTTTCAGGAATGACAAAATACAATCACAAACGTTGGTAAAACGTATTCAAAATTGGTCTCCAGTTAGGCCTCAGTTACCATGTTATTCTACTTAAGGTTTGTGGCGATAGAAGGAAATGAAGATTACAGTGTAGTATGAGGCTGTATGAAACTTTGTAAAGGTTTCATAAAAAAGGAAAAAGCTTAATATTGTTAAACAAAGATGACAAGGTTTATAGCTAAATACAACATTTTTCATAACATTGCAGATTTACCGGGGGCAACATACAAAAAGCTGGTCAGCAGTTAAAAGAAGGGGTTGATCGCTGTAATGCCAACCAAGATTTTTCTATTGCTTATTGAGAAAGGTATAAAAATGTTCAGCATGTCACTTTAATAAAATGTGAACCAAAATGATTTTTTTTTTTTTTTGTTGAATAAAAGTGATTTGAAGTCTAAATCTTCTAGGAGTACAAATAATTTTGGCCTGGTTTTAAACATCCGTCTAAGCAAACAGACTTCAGGACCAATGTCTTTCAGGAAGACAAGATGAACCTGAAAATGTTTGGTGGAGTCGGATGTGAGAGCATTTAATGGAGAGCTAAAACTTGTCCCAATCTGTTTGGGCCATGTGATCGATTGTCCCACAGCGTCTCAGCAACTGAATGGCTTCGATAAAATGCGGTTAAAAACTTTGTCAAATCCCAGGACTGTGTTTTATGGGATTGAGTGGCACCTCGAAATTGCTGTGTATGTGTGTGAATATTTACCACAGTACCAAATAAAATATGGACAGTAAAGATAAATGTGACAATAGTTCTCCAGACAGAATGATACGGCCCATGAAGAGGTCCTGCAGAAGACAAACGTAATGACGAACGTGAATGGAGCGCAGATCACCCTGATGTCATTTTACAGAGCTGTATTTCGGAGTGAAAAAAAGATTTACACTGAGGTTCTTAGAACAAACCTTGTATATTTAATACAAAAAGAGCTTCAAGGCAAGCGCTGAGTGACGGTTGAGTGTCTGCAGAATTATTTAAAAAATGTGCTAGTCCCATTTTTCCAAGACAACTTCAACCTTCAGTCATACGTTGTTGTTGTTTCTTTTTGACTGTTTAAAAAGAAAATAATTTTAAAAAACTCGTCTTCACCAATGACCACAATTACAAATATAGCCTAAATGGACCCCTTTTCTGTAGGAAACATTTTGTTTTCTGACAATGAGAGCACTGAAGTATAAAGCATCTGTTTTGGGAGTTAAGCCATTATAAAATACAATTTATGTGAGCAAAGACAACAGGAAACAATAAAACTAATGCTAGGCAATGGCCTTATCAATATGCTTACTTGTGAATGATGTGTAAATATATCTCAGACAAAATATGATCAATGAATGATAACTAGCTTATGTTGGAGCTGTAAACTCAGTCCAGGTTTTTCAGATGGTGAACTATGAAAATGAATTGATTCATTTTAACCTGTCTAAACTGAATTTAGAACCATTTTTGTTTGGTGACCTGGCACAACACTGTATACATGTACATCTAAGTAAATTGGAATATGCGTTCTGATGAGGTTCGTTTGTCAGATTAAAGGTACCTTTTAGAAATAACAATGAAAAATCATCATACTTAATAGAAATAAAGGCTTGAAAACATCATTCTCTGTGTTATTAATCTATAGAATCTGTTTCATCTAGTGAACTGATTTACTGAAATATAATTTTTCAGTAATATTCTTACATTATTTGTCTATATTCTCTGCATATTTCTATATACATTTCCTCCTGATATTAGGAACTGTACAATTAAAACACTTGCACTGCTGTGTTTTATTAACATATCAAAGTGGAACAAAAAAACAACAAAATGTCATCCTTGTTTCCTTTTATAAACTTGTATAGGCTTTTATAAAATCTTTATCAAACAATAACATTGGTAGCTGAGATTAAGCCATGTCATTTTCATATCCGCCAGCAGAGGGCACCACAAATCCACCCTTGAACAAAAATAGGCACTAATAGGTTTCATTTTTAAAATTAAATTAACTTTTAAAAGTTTTTATCATATTGTAATAAAATAATTTAGTTGTAATTCATCTAAATGCTTCTTTACAGTTACACATCTGATAGTCATCTATTCAGGATTAGACCTGCAGAGTAGCAATGTGCCTGTCTGTGAAAGCTTGCTTGCCCACTGTACAGACTGGCCACAATGCCCACAGAGAATGTGCCAGGATTCAGTAAGTCTACTGAATCCTGGTCTACATGGTGTTCGTCTGTCTGAGAATAATTCTGTCCTGCTGTTTGATTGATTTGAGAATACATGCAGTATTTTACCCCAAAAAAAAACAGATAAAGTGTTGTGGAAGAGTGTTTAAACCCTTCTGTTTTGGATTTTTGTTCACACCTAAATGTTTTAGATCACTGAGCAAATGTTATTATAAGACAACAATAGCTAGAGTCAAAACAAAATACAGTTCTAAAATTCTGATTCCATTTATTGAGGGAAAAAAGCTGTTCGAATCAATACTCGCTAAACCTGTCATCAAACATTTGTGATAAATTTTACATCAGCAGGAAATTTGGACTGCTCTTCTTTCCAGAACTTTCTAACTCAGACATATTTTAAGCAGAAATAGTCTGTTTCAGGTCATGCCACAACATCCCATTTAGAATAAGTCTAAACTTTGACTAAGCTACTCCAAAACCTTGCTATTGATTTTCTTTTGCTTTTGATCCATTCAGATGGACTTTCTAGTGTGCTTGAGATGATTGTTCTGCTGTATAACCCAAGTGTGCTGGAGCTCACAAATTGATGGCAACATTCAGCTTCAGGATTTTCTGGCAGAAAATACAGTTCATGGTTCCATCAAGTCGTCCAGGCCCTGAAGCTGCAGGACCACTTCTGACCATTAACCTATTACAACCACATTTGATCCGATCTTGGAATTATTTTGGTTCAATGATTTCAAAAAATGTTAAACGTTCGACAAAACCAAAAAAAGAAGAAAGGTGTAAAGGTGCAAAGCTTTCACATCTCTGTACAATAGTAAGCGGCTCCAACATGAATTAATTTAAATAAAGTTTATCAGAATAAATAAAGCACTTCTCTCTGTTTTGACATGACATTTTTTGTTTCTGTATTTCGCTATCTTTTGTTTCTTGAAATATATTTACTTTTTATACACAGAGCGAAATAATCTCACAAACCAACTAAATCTCAGCCCGTTACACTTGTAAGCAAGGCTTATTTAAAGCAGTTAGTTTTGGTTCTTAGTTTGTCAAAATGTAATAGAAATATTTGCTACTGTTTCATCAGTGATCATCTGATAAGGCTGTTTAGATGTCTTTTAACAAATATAATATTACATCGGACTTACAGGGGTTGGACAATGAAACTGAAACACCTGTCATTTTAGTGTGGGAGGTTTCATGGCTAAATTGGACCAGCCTGGCAGCCAGTCTTCATTAATTGCACATTGCACCAGTAAGAGCAGAGTGTGAAGGTTCAATTAGCAGGGTAAGAGCACAGTTTTACTCAAAATATTGAAATGCACACAACATTATGGGTGACATACCAGAGTTCAAAAGAGGACAAATTTTTGGTGCACGTCTTCCTGGCGCATCTGTGACCAAGACAGCAAGTCTTTGGGATGTATCAAGAGCCACGGTATCCAGGGTAATGTCAGCATACCACCAAGAAGGACGAACCACATCCAACAGTATTAACTGTGGACGCAAGAGGAAGCTGTCTGAAAGGGATGTTCGGGTGCTAACCCAGATTGTATCCAAAAAACATAAAACCACGGCTGCCCAAATCACGGCAGAATTAAATGTGCACCTCAACTCTCCTGTTTCCACCAGAACTGTCCGTCGGGAGCTCCATAGGGTCAATATACACGGCCGGGCTGGTATAGCCAAACCTTTGGTCACTCATGCCAATGCCAAACGTCGGTTTCAATGGTGCAAGGAGCACAAATCTTGGGCTGTGGACAATGTGAAACATGTATTGTTGTCTGATGAGTCCACCTTTACTGTTTTCCCCACATCCGGGAGAGTTACGGTGTGGAGAAGCCCCAAAGAAGCGTACCACCCAGACTGTTGCATGCCCAGAGTGAAGCATGGGGGTGGATCAGTGATGGTTTGGGCTGCCATATCATGGCATTCCCTTGGCCCAATACTTGTGCTAGATGGGCGCGTCACTGTCAAGGACTACCGAACCATTCTTGAGGACCATGTGCATCCAATGGTTCAAACATTGTATCCTGAAGGCGGTGTCGTGTATCAGGATGACAATGCACCAATACACACAGCAAGACTGGTGAAAGATTGGTTTGATGAACATGAAAGTGAAGTTGAACATCTCCCATGGCCTGCACAGTCACCAGATCTAAAAATTATTGAGCCACTTTGGGGTGTTTTGGAGGAGCGAGTCAGGAAACGTTTTCCTCCACCAGTATCACGTAGTGACCTGGCCACTATCCTGCAAGAAGAATGGCTTAAAATCCCTCTGACCACTGTGCAGGACTTGTATATGTCATTCCCAAGACTAATTGACGCTGTATTGGCTGCAAAAGGAGGCCCTACACCATACTAATAAATTATTGTGGTCTAAAACCAGGTGTTTCAGTTTCATTGTCCAACCCCTGTATGTAAACATCCAGGAGGTGTGCAGGAATAGTATGACAAGGTTCAATGTTTATTTCTAAGCAACAGACATTTCTATATCCGCTTGTAATGGATAGTCATGTTAGTGCTTTTATTATTAATATCTGAATAACCCCATAAACCCATTTACTTATTCGACTTCTCAGTTTTATCTGTCATTGATATTGGGCTGGGCTATCACAGTTACATAAGTGGTGATTGGTCAGCAGTTAAATTAACAAATCAAGTCTGTTTGGCAAGCGAAAGAGACGTCAGACTCTGAATTTTAATTTCAGTAATGCCGTAAAAAATCAAGGAGTGATTGTTGATAGGATTTTAAAGAAGCAAGAAGGTCCTGGGTTTAATTCCCGGTCGGGGGTCTTTCTGCATGGAGTTTGCATGTTCTCCCCGTGCATGCATGGATTTTCTCCGGGTACTCCGGCTTCCTCCCACAGTCCAAAAACATATCTGTTAAGTTAATTGGTCTCTCTAAATAGCCCTTAGGTGTGAATGAGTGTGTGCATGGTTGTTTGTCCTGTGTGTGTCTGTGTTGCCCTGCGATGGACTGGCGACCTGTCCATGGCCTGTCCTGGCCTCCCGCTCATAGATTCCTGGAGATAGGCACCAGCTTCCCCGCAATCCACCATGGAAGAAACGGTAGAAAACGACTGATTAAATAGAACCGGAAATAATTCCGCTTTCAACGTAGTGAGCTGACAATTAAATAACTGAGTAATTAAAACATTTTTTTTATTTAAATTTTTTTATATTCTTTTTTCTTCAGTCACACACACATACAACAAAAACAAGCATGCACACTTATACCTACACTCTACAAAGTAACAAAGTACCAGGTTCAAGAAAACAATATGGGTTATTTCTCTAACCCATTCTTATGTCAAATAGAGATTGATCCAGACCTGGGTTGATTTAACACAACAGTGGTGTGTCATTGAATTTGAAGCAGGATACTAGCTTGGTTCTACAATAAATAAATAAATAAATAAATAAGTAATATATTTCTTTTGTTACATTCTTTCTTTCAAAAGAGTGTATCAAAAGAAAAAAAAACGAACCAAGTAAGTAAGTATGAAAGGGAGTGTCAATCCATGGCTTTTAAAATTATTTTCATTTTTAGTTTAATTCTGCATTAAAATGTTATCAGGTTAAAAGAAGAAATGACCCCATACTCTATGATAAGATCTTTACTGACAAATAATTGAATTTGGACACCAAAATTGATGCGTAATATATAACTGTATCAAATATTGCCTGTCTATAATGAATCATGACCAGTTCTTTTCATGTTGAACATAGCTAGCACTAGAAAGATTAAAGTTTAAATTATTAAAGGTTAAAGATTAAATTATAAGTTTTAATCTTAAAAGAACAAAGTCGTTCTGTAGTGTGAACTGAAGTCATTAATACAACCTGCCAACATTACCTGAACATACAGCATCAATTAACCACCTTAACATTTTGTATTTGATTTCAAGCAAGAGGCTCAGTTAAGTCTGATCAGTACATTGTTTAGTCTAAAATGACATTACTTTATCTTTGCCTGGACAGCATAAACCAATAAACTGGATGAAACAAGGGACCCTGCAGTATATTGTGTGTAAAGGCCATTACGTTTAGTTAATTTGTTTAACACGACAGTTTTTGGAGCAAGTGACAAAAATACACACTCCTCTTGCTGCGAGACAACAGCACTAACCAGTACTTCACCATACAGCACGGATAATATAGCTAATATAAAATGAGAAAACATAATCATGGCTCTCTATATTCAAAACTGCTATTTTTTGCCAATTAACAGCGGTATGCAGAAGACTATGTGGTGTGGTGTAAGTTGTTTTTTTTTTCTTTGTCTTTACAAGCATAGCTTTAAAGTCAGCCAGTGTGTACTTCCACATGAAAAAAATAATCTATGTCATGCACCCCACGCCTTGAATCTTAAACATCAAGCAAACAGTGCAAAGTTAGGTGTTTATCTATGTGCAATCTGCTCACTGTGTGCTGCCCCCATTGCATTACATTTTTAGTAGTTTTCCATACCTGTTATGAAAAACATATTTTAGGAATTTAGGTAGGTTCTTTGTTCTGAATTGGTATTGCAAAAGTTTTGGATGTTCAGATTCAACTAAATGATTGTGTATAGTAATTAAGTAATTTAGCTATAGTATGTTGGTTATTTTTAATAAACCAGGAAAAAACTATTAATATGTCAAGCAGGAATAAATTTAGCAATGTGTTTTGTTTTTGCTGCATTCGATCAAATAGAATTCCTAACAAAGCATGCATTACAACCCATTATTTCTTGCTCATTTACCGTCAGCAGCTCTGAAGGGGAAACAGTTTCATAACCTTAACAAATGGAAAATGATTGCCTTTATGGCAGTGGAAAAAAAAGTTGAAGGTACACCTGACAACTTACATCCCTATGGTGCAGACTGAGGTGGTTGAAGGCTGAAGAGGGTGTAATTCTCCACTGTCAGCCATGACACAATAACAGAGGAGGAGCCAGAGTGTCCGTCGGACACAAAATGACAAAGGAAGAGAGCTGCTGTTACTAAAAATAAACCTAGCAATGAGAGCATGACAACTCGGAAACACAAGGTGAAACAGACAAAAACATTGATGAGCAAAACAGCAAAGCCTGTCAGTACAGGTTTCAATATTCTTCATGGTAGAATGGTGTTTTCTTTTTCTTTTCATGGGGTAGAGAAGGACAGGTTGGGCAATATACTTAAAAGCACTGCACATGTTGAAAGAAATACAGAGAGGAAAATAAGTATTAAACATGTCACCCTTTTTCTAAGCAAAGATATATTTTAAATATATGGACATGAATGTGTTGGTAACAACTGATGCACAAAAAATTAATCAAAACACATAAGTCCGAAAAAGTTATGTCTATTAGTGGAATGACTAATGGACTAATTAAGTATCAGACACATAAAGAAAACAATGGTGTAACAAAGAATAGAGTCAATAAACCCAGTCAAATCTGTCAGCATTTAGAAAGCATTCCTCCCTCCTATCAGTGCAAATTAAAACCAGATGCTTTAGTCCTAATAGATGGACTATACAAGATGTATCTTACTACCACTAGGTAGATAAAAGGTTCCTAGAAGTTACGTTCCGGAGAAAATAAGACATTCAGGAACCCATTGTTGGAACATGCCTTTTGTTTCTTAATGGGAACAGTTTAGGGGATGGACCTTTAATGTCCCAACCTGACTGTGCACCGTTGTACAAAGCAAGGTACATAAAGATATTAATGTGTGAGTTTGGTGGTGGAAGAGGCTGACATACCTGCACAGACTTCAATCCAATAGAACATTTTTGGGATCAATTAGGGCAGAAACTGCAAGCCAAGCCTTCTCATCCAGCAACCACATCATCCAAAAACTATCACACCAATAGTGTGGGTGGGTGTGGGCAGCATGTTCGCAGTATCTGGCACTGACAGAATGCATATAACTGAGGGAAGAATTAATTGAAAAATGTACTGAGATATTCTTGATAAGAAGACTGGAATGAGGTGGATACCAATGATACCAGATGAGTTTTCAATGATGTTTGGCATCATTGCCTTGATTTGAAAAAAAAAGGACATGACAGAAACTGGAAAAAAATAAACAAATGAAAATCAACATCTAAATCAAACACAGAACTCAAAAGTATACACTAAGACAACTACAGTTTAGGCAATACACTACAAGGCAATAACAAAGACCGATGATGTCACAGATATGCCATCATCAGATTTATTTCTAATTATCCATTAATCCCCCCCCACAGCAAAACAAGTCAGTGTATGCTCTTTCCTACTGCACTTTGTAGCCAATGAGAAAAAATGCACAATTTTGCAATCAGCCATCACGTTTGTCATTCATTCATCTATTTTTTTTATGATTTATTCCTGAGTGAAACATTAGCATGTTGAAATCCGGAGAAAGAAGGCTTTTGTTCTTTCAGCTAATAGCTGATTGGATGGAGAGATGACAGTTGTACATGGGACTCCCTACATGGGGCCTCCTAAATATCTGATTCCGAGTAAGTGGAATCATATCTTTGTTGATATGAAGAATAGTTTTAAAGCCAACAGTTAGTCATAGTGGAGATAAAATATGACTTTAACCATAATCAAACAACTTAAATCTCAAAAATGCTATTGGAGTTGGTGAACATGTTATTTTCTAAAGGGTTCCATGAGATAATTAACATAGATTATAGGTACAGACATACTTTTATGTGATTCACCTGCTGTGTAAGTTTATTGCAACTGCCTTTTGTAATAAATCTATAGTTGCAACTAAATTTGTTATGTTGACCACATCAAGTAGTCTGCCTGGTGCCGCTACATGTTCTATGCAACGACTGGTAAATTTCATTTACACAGGTCCTGGACTGAGTAAGTAAAGTTTATTTGTTTGATGAACTGAGAACATTTTTGTCACGTGTCCACACATGGTTGCTCTAAAAATCTAATTTACTATGCCAATAAAATGGCTGAACCTTCAGACCCACAGAGGCATATGTGACCTATCCTAAAGGACAACTTTAGAAAACTAACATTAATAATAATCCTGGCTAACAACATAGACAAACTGCAGCTTCTCAACTCTAAAAACCCAAACTTGCGCGGAACTGGCTCCCTCTGATTCACCGAAACTTGGCTTGGTGAGCACACCCCATATAGCGCACGTCTGAAAAAGCCCGTTCTGATTATGTTGCTAAATAAATAAATAAAACAAAATATATTTGATGGTAAATATTGTTCACACAGGGAGCACAGACTGCAACCATCAGTAGTTACACAAGTTTTAAACATTACATATTAAGGCTTGACATAATTAAACCAGCTGCTGCCCCATACCATCTACCACCCGGGCCATGTGTGTGTGTGTCTCTAAGGTCCCTAAAGTTCTTAGCATAGACTATACCTTCAACTCACAGTGAGGTGTGGTGTCAGGAAAAAGTGGTCACTACTTCAAAGTTTCTCCTTATCTAAACCTGGAAATAAGAGTTGTTCAGAAGATCTAAGACATCTGAGACCAGAGTCAGAATAGGTAGAGAAGTTTGAGGACATATTCCGGTGACAAACTTTCCATGAAACCAGTAGGATGACAAAATCCATGATCTCTCCTAAATGGCAGGATATCATTTTCTTTTCGGGAAATTAGTTCGTTTTACGTCAGATGTAATAAGAGACACACCTTCCACTTTTGTCTTGACAGTCTACATAATATTTTCCCAGACGTCTTGGAGACCATCAAGATGGCTTTTTAGCAAATGGTAGATTGACCTTTGAGTGCTTTTTTGGTCAGCAGTTGTTTTTTTGTCATGAACCCCCACCCCCCGCACCCCATTTTTGTTTGTTAAATTTTTCTTATTGTTGACCTATGAACCTTACTAAGATCATTTAGCCCATTTGATGTTATCAGGCAGGTTCTGTTGAACCGTTATTTCATACAGTTTGTTTTATGATCTGGAAAATATAAAAGTCACAACAAAAAAGGAAACTACTAAAGACTTAAAAAGTGAAATTTCTTTTTTTGAGAGACTCATTTTCAAGGTCTGGCCACATTTTCTTTTTCTCACAACTTTAGAAGTTATCTGCAAGTAAAAAATAATCTAGAATGAAATATTTATATATTTTTTCTTCATTGAACATTTTTTCTGCACTGTTTGTCGGCCAAAATAATACTGAAATTATTTCAACTACGGCATTATAAATATAAGAACCCAATTTTTGGTGAAGTAACAGCATGACAATAATCCAAAGTACAAAATAAAATGAATGTTTTCTGTGGCACAGTCAAAGTCAAGAATTAAATCTTATTGAGATGGAATTATCACTAATATTCCAGATTATACAAAAGTTTATACAACAGTAAGAAAATATTTTTAAAAAGATGTAATTAGACTTAGAATAGAAAAAAGCTGGTAACTAATTGGTTAAGACACTAACATGGTCATGTTTTATGAATTGTTTAAACATATTGGGAGGTGAGTGGAACATTCATCATGAACCTTTTCCTTGACAGCAGGAACAGGTCTCAACCTATCCTCCATTTGATAAAGTGTTGCACTACTCACGTCTGGGATGTATCAAGTGATGCAGACACATGTGTGAAGGCCCCTGTGTGGCTCAGGGCCTGATGAACACCCATGGGGGCTCCTGGGTTGCGTAGATGCATGTTTTGTTTTTCACTTAACTGCACTGATTAAATCTGGAAAGATAGAAAGTTACCATGTGTTCCTCACCTGTGGAATTAATTATCTCCACAAAGATAGAGGATCGCCCGTCTGGCTTCTCCTCATTTCTGAACAAACCAGCTGTGGCACAACATTTGCACAGGACTCTAACAAGGTTAGAGAAACATTCTCACTTATAATAGATCAAGTGTAATATTGTTCTTATTTTAACCTTTATTCAAAGTTGATGCAGGACTGAACTTTCTATTTTCAGGAGCCTGCAGGAGTTATTTCTCATTCAGCAGAATGCCTAGCCAGCTTCAAGATGCCATGGGTGCACTGATAACAGTTTTCTACAACTACTCTGGGAATGATGGAGACAAACACAAGCTCAACAAAGGCGAGCTGAAGCAGCTCCTGAACAGCGAACTCACGGAGTTCCTCACGGTAAAATAAATATTTTCACCTAATGGTCATGGATGTTGTTGCTTCCCTGTTTATTGTGTTATAAATCTGAAGTCTTGCATTAGGTTGCAGATTTCAACTTAACAGCAAAAGAAAAACCTTCCTTTTTTGAGAAATCTTATCTACCTTCCTGCCTTAAGTTTCTTGTTTTGACCAATTGATCCTAATTGCAGTAACTTTCTTAAGGATATTTGACACTTTGGATTAGGCATTGTTGTCTTATCTACTGAAATGTTGAACTAAGCAATGCTGTTTTCAGATAATTTACCATTCTGACCTTGTGAGAGGAAATTGATTTTCACTGATTGCTATCCTGCAGTCAGAGTGTACCTCCTGGTCTTACATCATAGCACGTTGGCAGAATAAAGGACAGGGCGAAGGAGATAAATAGGGTCATTTGAGATAAGTCCAGACTCTGGGTTTGTGTGATAGCAGCGTGGAAAGCCTGCCATTTGAAATGATTGAAACCAGAAACGACCGAGGCCTGAAACCTCAGACACCTTCAGATGTCTTTCTCCTTGCTTCTTATCCTCCTTCCGTCCACACGGATGGGAAGCCTCGGGTGCTCATAAATCATTATCGTCGTCATCGTCATCATCATGAGTGGCTCCATATCAACTCCAAATATAGACATGTCTGTGATGTCATCACAGCCCTAAGAGCCGCTCTGACCCCTGAGAAAAGATACAACCCGGACAGGACGTCCCCCGTCAGTTTATGCCAGGAGAGACGTTCGACCCATGAGACAGAACCATGAGTAGAGTGTAGCTACTGATTAAAATGCTTGTTAGGGTTTTAATTTCATCGTGATGCTTGCTGTTAATTTTCCTCCTTTCTACCTTATGAGGTCCCTGTTCCTTTTAGGAACATCACAACTACTAACATCGTTCAATGCACATTTGGTGGTATCTGGGCGAGGGGCCAGGTTTGATTGGATTGAGCTTAAAGGCGGTCACGGATAATTGAGTATTATTTGCTGAGATGTGTTTGTAAACAAACCGAGATCAAATACAAAGAAAAGATTAAACTTGTAGCGTCAGCCTGTAACTATGTTAACACAACTCTGAAAAAAATTAAGATTCTCCTTAGCACTTGTACGAAGTAAACTTGGCAGTTCCTTAACATTTTGATTTTAAATATTAAACAATTTAAAATCTTTGAATGTTGAAACCTCGGAACCAAATTTAATTGTGTTCTCATTCTCAATAAACAAATCTAAAAATTTTAGATCTATGTTCTGGGAAGCCCCTGATTATTTTAGGGCCCTTAGCAACAGCTTAGTACGCTTATGCATTAGGCTGGCTCTAGCTAAAAGATTATGAAGTAATTTATAGTGATATAGAAATTGCTACAAATTTTTTTAATTTACTCTAAAGCCCAAAATTATTCATACCCCTGGCAGATTTAGATGTAAAAATATTTTCATTCAATAAAGAAATTTGCTTCTGGTAGAAAATGAGACAGGCATCTTTCAAAAGATAATAAAACAATATAAAAGGAGTATCTGTCTTGAAAGAAAAATAATTTATTAGTCAATATGTATACAGCCTATCATAAAAAACAATTATTCAAACCCTTTTTAATAAACAATGGAGAAATCTCTATTGGCATTAGGGCAATCAACCCCTTCCATATTTGTTGATGAGCTCCAAGTCTTTGAGGTTGGAACGTCTCCATGCCATTACCCTAATCTTTAGGTTCCAGTCGCGACTCTAGGGCCTCTCCAAAATGTTAATATTGTGTCAAGTGGGAAAAAACTGGGACAAAAATGCTGGTTCAATTTAACGTTTACTTCAAACCTAAATCTGCCAGGGGTGTGAATTATTTTAGACTTAACTGTGTACACTTAACAAAAACAAATAAATCATATCTCAGTTTTAAGATAATTTTTGATTACTTAAATATAGCTGTTTGGCAACATTTACCAATTTATCTTTTATTATTTAAATGGAATATAACATCTGCCAAATCCACATTTCATGAACAACAGGATGCATTTTATCAGCATGTATTTTAGGATTCTCATTCTAGAATCATCATCCTTAATGCACATTTAAAACTGATCTGGTCCAAGGCTTAAAACATTACTGAAACAAGTATAAAGTTTTCACATCTATTCTAACATGGTGGTTTGTAAGGATTTTTTTCTGACAACCACAGATAAGGTTTGTTTTTCATTAGCCACAAATGCCTTAAGGTTAAGAAGCTCAGTTTGCTGACAGGTTTGAATTAGAATTTGTGCCGTGACTGAACTAAAGCTGGACACAGAACTTCTCTCAACCACAAGTCATATATTAGTTCACAACTTTGACCAAGCTGAAATATTCATTCACAACCTAAGTTAGCCTTACTCCTCCCTGCTACAATTTGAATACTGGCTGATTGAACCGTCATCTTCAGTTAAATTCTAGTGAAAACGTTTACTTATGATTGCTCATAAAAATATAGCTAACATTATTAGAATTTACACATTAATAAAGATTAAGTTTAGAAACTAATCTTTTTGATTAAAATGTATATTATTTAATGATGTTAAATACTGTCTAAAATTCTTTTTTATAAAGTAGGCTAAACTTTACCTTTTTAAACTGTCTTGTTCAAACAGCACGCCTTCTAGAAAGTCACATTGCATGCTTCTACCACGTGTTATTACATCAGCTACATTCGTCTCTGAATTTCCACTCCACTGTTTTGTGTTTTTTTGACTAACAAGTAAGGCACAGTTTGACATTTTCCTGACTGAAAGAATCCCCTTTAGGGTCAGTTTGGACCTTTTGGTGAAATGCTGAGAGTGCCTCCCAGGTCAGAAGGCTAAAAAAGGAAATGTGTGTGATCGGGCTTTTCAATTCAATTTAACTCTGCTACCTGGTGGACAGAGATGACAAATTTGTATCAAGTCACTGCTTAATTCCAGTAATCAATTCACAACTGCAGGATGGCAAGACTAGGGGCTCTGCAGAAGATAGTGACGGGAGCTGTCCAGGATCTGTTTCAGAACTGCTGCAGGAACAGAGCTCTGAACATTTATAGATAATTCACTATCAGGCAAACAGTATGGCAACATCAACAGCTGCACCACCAGACTAGGACTGGCCCGATACCACATTTATATAAACTGAGAACAAATATCCACATTTGAGTTCTTACCAATACAAAGTACCCATTTGAGTCATAATTAGGCTATTCATTTAAAATGCTTTATGGTTACTCATATTTACTTGGACTAGACTTTTAGTATATTTAACATGTAAAGAATTACATTTAAAATGCAATAAATTGCTATTCTAACAATTATTGCATCTTTTCTTTTTGAACAAACAGCCATGCAACACCTGCCACTTAAATACAGCTCTTAAACCAAACTCGGCTTTCGATCCCCGAAACGGTATTGCTTGTAGGACAACCCTCTGGATAGTACAATTTTCAACTATCTACTGTGTAGTTAAACTGCCGAGGGGCACCTGGCTAACGTTGCTTGTCCAAATGTCAGTGGTGAAGCTAAGTCCTGAAACCCCTCGCTACAGGGGTTGGATATCCCTCTTCACAAATTCCTGTTGTTTGGGCAACACAGTGTTGGCTAGTGTTGTCATATTTTGGCTTCAGTACACGTAGAAGATATCAGAATCCCATGTTATCAACAACAGATAATGGCTGGTCATCGAGGACAGCGTACAGGGTGAGTGCCTCTGGTATTTTCTCCATGTGCGGGTTGTACATGGATGTGGACTGTTGCAGTTTCTCAATGCTGCCAGAAACAACTCTTTGAATTCTGCATTATGTTGTTTCAGATGTTTTAGACATTTTGTCAAACTGCTATTGCTAAAGTTGCTGAACTTCGTTCCTCCTCTTGGCAACTTTGCTGAGTATAATTTGCAGTCCGCTTTACTCTGGAACCACCACACAGCTGACATTTCTCCTTCTCCACCTTCTTACTCTTAAGTTAGGGAAGAACGTCACACTGCATTCAGTTTCAGTTCTTCTAATTCTTTTTAACGATCTCTCCTAAATTTTAGGCTGTGTTACTGCTGCTTTCTGGGTTAAAGCATGTGGCCGCAGACTGATGCTACGTATCATGGGGAAAAAATCTTCATGAATACAAGTACAAGTTGCTCACATGTTATCGGACTGATACCCAATGCTGGAGGCGAACCAACTCAAAGAAGATCTTGAAAGTCTTTTTAATTGGTGAAGGAGGGATCTGAGAGATCGATATTATTGGTTTTCTTTCTCCGGGAACGATCGTTAAACATGATGAGAGAACATTTGCCTTTTCCTGTTTTTTATGTCCTTGTTTGTGTTTGTTTACAGTCTCAGAAAGATCCCATGCTGGTGGAGAAAATCATGAACGATCTGGACTCAAACAAAGACAATGAGGTGGATTTCAACGAGTTTGTTGTGTTGGTGGCAGCCCTGACCGTAGCCTGCAACGACTTCTTCCAAGAGCAGAACAAGAAGGCCAAATAGATATCCACTGTAAACCAAATGTAAATCTTAAATCTGCAGTCATTCTCCTTGGTTGCATATAAGATTTCTCCCACACTTTTTGAAAACCCCCTTACCTGCTTAAAATACCATAGAGTAGTTGTTACTGCTAATTAGTTCTGTGACATTTCCTTTTAAAAACATCGGCGTCATCTAAAACCGTGTTTGTATATTCTGATTAGCATTTTTGTCCCAACAGATGCCCCAGTTGACACTCTCCTTCTTCCTAAACTTTAAATGTCAAATGTATAATATCTGATATTTCCCTGATGGTTCATTAGGCAGGAAACATTTTTTTCCCCTTGTCAGTTTAGCTCTCAGCTCCCATGAGAAATGTTCTCTATCCCCTATGTACTGTGCTTAGCTAGAGTCATGGAAAAAGTGCACAAGTTCCCGGTAAACATGTCAAGTGTTCCCTTTTATTGAATGTTCCAGCTTATGTTTAGATGCTTGCTTCTTTCCTGATGCATTTTAAATCTTTTTTTTAAATAAAACTCTATGCATTTGATTTTATAATTGTATTATTTACAGCTGCTGTCAAGTGTTCAGTGACATTATGTAAAACCTAAATCTAGTCAGCAAACTTACTGCATCATCTGCAATACAGGGCTTCTCCTAAGTATTAGACAGATTAGTATTTATTTGACAAAAAGTCGGTGAATTAGATCAAGAGAAAAAGAGAAATAAGAGACGTTAAGCTTAAAATATTAGTATGATCACAAATCAGAAAAAATTAATTAAAAACATAAGAAGCTATATAAAGAGTTAATTGCTTTTCTATAAAAGATATGCAATAAAGAAATTGTATTATTTAACAGGCAAACATGAAATCTTCTGTTGTTCTAATAAAACTTTGGCCAAGGCTATTAGCTTTTAAATTAATGACACGATCAATGAGGCTGATCTATAAGAAGGTTTGACATTCGACTTTTGATTTCCAGTGAATGGAGCATGACTTGAAGCTGTAGTTTTAAATAAATAGGATATATAAGGGGAAGCTTTAAAAATCTGATTTATATTTCTTTGATCTCCCAGGTTCCAGAGTTGTGTTTTGCGTGGGAGAGTTTTGGATTTTTCACTAAGTCAATAACTCACTATGGTGGATAATATCATTGTAAATTAGGACCTTTATTTAAAAGGTTTTTCAACATATTAGAATAATCATACAGTGAACAAATTTGATCATTTCTAAAAATGCAAAAGGATCATGAATTTATGTATTTGAAGCCAGGTTTTAGCATAATTCTAGATGTATAATTGAGTATGTCTTGGCTAAATTAGCAGAGTTCATTTAAGATGCTTTTCATTGTCATGGAGCTGGCTGATAAGCATATAAGCATATACCACCAATGTTCAGTAGGGTTGAGGTCAGAGCTTTGGGGAAGACCATTGTGAAACATATTTTATCTATTCCAAAACCAGTTCTGATATGTGTTTGGGATCATTGTTCTATTAGAACACCCAGTCATGTTGATTTGCCATTAAGTTGAAGAACTGTGAGAACTGTGAGGACAGTCCTGAGTCCTGGTTGGTCATTTCAAATTCTCCATCTAATCAGAGCTCAAAATTTCAAATTGGCATGAGCCTGCATTCACAAACACAAACACAATCACCCAGACATGTAACAATGTGCATATCTGCAAATTTCGGTTAGACCTGAAGGTAAGAATTTTGAACCAAGTTTTCCTGAGCATCCGAACCAATTCCATTCCTTTCATCTCAGGCTGACACTTGGTTTTAGATAATAGCAACTTGCACTCATTGTGTGGTGCAGCAGCATCATGAAACATGCCATTAAAACTAAACACCCATTAAAACTAGCTAGTATTCAAATTTTATGTTCTAAAATCATTCGACCTTTAAAGAAACACGACAAAATGGTTTAAATGAAAGCATAATGAAGTGCTAGAAAGAACAGGCCATATGAATCATTTTAAGCTCACCATTAATGTGACACTCATGCCGATGATAAGTGAATGTAAAGCTCAAACCACAGCTAGCTATGTGCACATGGAGGTTTTACTCTGCAATCCTTTCCAGGACATCACTCGGGGCAAGAGGCCTCGTGTTTTTAGAGAAATAACTTTGCAGCTTGTACCAGTGATGCATGGCGAATGCAGTCCTCACGGACCACCTGGGTCCTGCTGCATCAGCCAAACACGTTGACACGTCTTCCCCCCTCAAGCAGAGATCCTAATGTTCCCAGCTCAGCGAGGACAAAAGTGACTCAGGCTGTAAGGGTTTTCCTCTGTAGGTCCACTTCCCAAAATACCAAAAGCAGACGGCTAATTTGCACTGACATTCTCTGTGGTGACGTGGGAGAAAACTATTGAAATTAAAGTGTGAGTTTGATGCTTTTATCCTAGCAGATGGTGCCTGCAAAGACCCTCCCCATTACAATGCAATTTGTCTGTGATTGGCAGCAATCAGACAGGATAATCATCCGTGGGAAGATGCCATGAAGTAATTATGTTTTTTGTTGCATTTATAAAAAGGTTGTAATCAATGCTGAGCGCCAATTCATGATTTTCAGATGTGGATATTTAAATTCTCGCTCTTATGATTGCTTTCCTCTTCCTGTGGACGTCACGTGCAGGAAAAAAAAAAGAAACTTCTAGTAGAGTTTCCTCTTCTCTGAACATCATAAAGTTTGAGTCATGAACCTCTCATTGCTTCCTGTGTCACTGTAATCATCTTGTTTGTGTGGGAGGAAAATTACTCCAATTTTACAGAAAGATCAGTTCAGACAACAATGTTTGCACCTGAATTGGATATGCAACAGTTCCTCACCATGAAGCAGTAATCTGAGAGCCACTAGTGGAATGCATTTCTTTGTGTAAAATCCTGGAAAGAAAAGCGGGGGAGACAATTTTTCTCCAAGAAATGACTCTGGATGTAGGATACTGTCACAGAGGAAAGATGAGGACCCAAACAAAAGATTCGACTAAGATCAAGAAAATATAAAATAAGTTGAAAAATGCTTGCAGCCAGCCGCAGCTTAAAGAACTACAAATGTGACGGTGTGCAATGGAAACCCGAACTACACTCATTAGCCACTTTATTAGGGACTGGGCTGGACCCCTTTTTACCACCTCTACGTTCTATGCTTCTTTTGTTCCAATCTGCAATGATGAAGTTCATCTATCTCACAGTCTAACAGTTACTTTTCATTTTACTAAAATACGTGTAGCCGGGACATTGATCTCTGGTTGTCTCAGTGTGTCTTCCAATAGGACTGAGGCAGAAATGGGGGGGGAGGGGGGAGGGGGGACCACCTACGTAAGTGGACGGGTTGCGTTGAAGGGTGCCAAAGCAGAACAGTTTTCTCAGCAGTGGTCATGCTGACGAAAGAGATGCATACCATGACTAGCGGAAACTGTCCTCCACATATATTTTTCTCTAATGCTCTGTGTATCTATCTGCACTCTTCGAAGTTCCACTCCATGTCTCATTTGGTTTCGCAAAGCCCTGGGTTTATTTTGAAAGCTCACATGTGCAAGACATTGTAGGCTTGAAGTGCCAAAGGGAGCTTTGTGAGGGGTTTTCTTTGAAATCTTTATTGTGGAAAAGGTTTGTGAAATAGACTTGTATTTCTGTGAGCTGTACTCCTTATTTCCCTGAACATTTTCCCACCAAAATGTCAAACTGGGTTGGGTTAGGTTGTTTAAGCAGTTTTGCTCCAGGTGATTTTGCCTCTGGCATGTTGTACAAGCAGAAACCTTCCCTTCAGAGTCCTCTTGGCTAGCCTGAAACACTGTATCTCTTTATTAATATTAACCTTTTCACTGTCTGCACTAGTGATGGACTGGTACTCTCTCAGTTGCCTCCAGATTTTTTATTCAACACTCAACCCTGACCCCTGAAGTTGGTGCAGTCGATGGAGTTCGATTCATGTATTTGTGTTTGAGAATTGTTCTCAGCTTCATTTGTTTGGAAAGAAATATTAAAATGATGTGCCTACAGGTATAACTGGAAATATTGATGAATAAACAGTACTCATTTCCATCAGGTGTCGTTCCAATTTAAAGGTTGTAAGGACAGTGTCATCCATCCAAACAAAGCTGCCACCTGTGACAAATGTCTTTCAAAAATGCCTCCAGCCTTTATCTCCCACATGCTGTCCGTTCTTCTGTTACGTCACTTTGTGCGTCACTGCTTGTTTCATAACTCATTAGGAGTGACCCGTATATTTCTCCTTCTATATGTGTGCATGCAAAACGCTTTCATTTTCTTGGCTCACATATGTACTGCTTGATTAGTTTGTAAACAGGAAAGGAAAATCGGATTATACAGACTCCTGCATGTGGAGTAAAGCACTCGGGAGTAGTAAAGCATTTGCAGGTATTAACATAACTGTATTTTTGCACTTGAACATGCTGATTCTTTATTGCCTACCTTTTTCCAAACAGAAAATAACCTAGCAAAAGTCCACTAATTCACCACTAAATATTATAACAAAATGTTTTTCACATTTTGTCATTTTATAACCACAAATGTCAATGTACTTTTTATGCAATAGACCAACACAAACTAGCAAGTTACTGTAAAGTGGAATGAAAGTCATATGTCGTTTTCAAAAGCTCTTTCAAATAATAATATTAAGTGCAGTGTGCATATATGTAAAACCTCTTTTAATCAGTTACCCTTAAATGAAATCGAGTGCAACCAGTTTTCTTGAAAATTAGCTCAATAAGTATGGCCCACCTCTGTGTAATCTAATCTCAGAATAAATGCAGCTGTTCTGTGAAGGCATCAGAGGTTTGTTGGAGAACTTTAGAGAACAGACAGCATCACGAAGAACACAGCAGACAGGTCCGCAAGACAGTCGATGAGAGGTTTTAAACAGCAATAATATCACAAGCTTTAAACATATCACAGACCACTTTTCAATCCATCATAAGAACGTTAAAAGAGCGAATGACACACTTGAAAAACTATCAAGACATAGCAATCCACTTTAACAGACAAGCTGAGCATTATTCAGAGATGCAGCTAAGAGGTGTTAGAATGAACCAGTGAAGGACCAGATCTAAATCCAGTTCATAATGAATGGCAAAATACATTTATTCTTCTCAATAAAAATATTAAAAAAGCAAAACAAGACAGATCAAACAGAAACTCGGAGACCGAAAAGGTGTAGGCACAAGCAGTGCTTATATTACCTACCCTTTATCCATTCATTTATTTAAGCAAATCCCTCGCACTCTGTATTTACAGAACAAAAAAAAAATAAAATAAAATAAAACCAAAATCAAATGTGATTTTATCTATTTGCAATTTGCAGACCAACAGAGAAAATAAGATCATGTTATTGTTATTGCATACACAGAGAATACACAATGATATTCAGGTGAGATCCACAACCGGTGTCCAGGTAAGAAGAAAAAGGCAATATAAATGTGCAGCTCCAAGAACTAAAGGGATTTTACCACATAGCATGTACCCTAAACTAAATAAACAATTCTAAAACTGAATGAAATTCACAAAATCAAACAGAAATTCCTCATATTGCTTGCGATGAAACAGACACATTCATTAAGAGAGAAGCATGTTCCATTTAATTTAGGTGGGTACTGTAGGATCTCAGCTCCTCTCCTCCTGGTTGGTTCTGGCAGCTCGTTATCAGCAGCTGCAGCTTATCTCCTGATGAGCTCACTGGGCTTCTTAAGGCAGCTGATGGAACAGGTCTTCACTGGAACATAACCTCAGTTATGTGGACTGCCTGTCTGCCTACCTGCCCGGCTACCTACCTACCTACCTACCTACCTGCCCACCTGCCGGCCTGCCTGCCTGCCTGCCTGCCTGCCTGCCTGCCTGCCTGCCTGCCTGCCTGCCTGCCTACCTACCTACCTGCCCGCCTGCCTGCACCTTGTAAATACTCACCTAAGGACTGCACTGTAAATATACTCACCATCAGCACTCTCACCTTGGATTCCTGGATTCCGTCCTCCTCCCCTGGTTCCTGGACAACACCAACCTGTAAGAGAGAAGCGCACATTTTATTATCTACTGCCTCATATACTCTGGATGAAGATTCTGACCATCTACCTCACCTCTTTGCAGATTATCCTGGACAAGCCTACACTAAGAATAAACTTCACTTACTGTTTACATCCTGTGTTTTGAGTCTGTTTTCATCCTCTGGTTTGTTCTACTTCGACTACTTTAGTGATTCATGATATTATGTTCCAGCCATCTAACATGTCGAAGACTAATTCAGATGATGAACAGACTTCCATTAATCCATTAATGGAAGTCCATCCATTAATAACCGGCTCAGTTATGGTTGAGGTGCAAACACACCCTCCATTTCTGCTACCTGTATGACCCCCTCTCTTTTCCAATAGTTATGGTCAATCTGACAGAGAGAGGTATCCCAATCGTTGTGGTTTTTAGTATAACAATGGCCATTAGTGGGCTCTAGATGGACAAACTTTCTACTTTTAAGGCTAGGTTTAAAACTTTCCTTTTTGATAAAGCTTATAGTTAGAGTGACTTAGGTTATCCTGAGCTATCTCTGTAGTTATGCTGCTATAGGCTTAGGCTGCTGGAGGACATAATGACCACTTTCACCCTCTTCGCTACTTTCTCACACTACTCTTCAATTTTGTATTATTTGCTGTTATTTCAGCTTTTAACTTTGTTCTCTCTCTTTTCTCTTCCTAGAAGCGACACCTGGCCTGACTCTGTGTCTACCTGTAACACCTTTCTGGAGAGGGGAATCCTCCAAGCTTCTGCTGGCAACAACTGAATGCTCACCCTCTACCGATGATCCACTTGGCCCTGTCTTTCAGTGTTTAACCCTTTCTCTCTCCTAGACATAGCTACTGACTGAGCTTTTACTGTAACTAACTCTATGTGCTCTCTTCAGACTCCAAACTTGAAAACTGGCTCAGAGTTTATCTGTTCCTTCTTTCTAGGTGAAACGACTAAAGGAGCTACATCCATTAACATTTACTTTTCCTTCCCATAGAAAGTACTCCTGGATCAGTGCTTCTTTGTTCTCTTTGTGTCTCTGCTCTGTTCTCTCTAACCCCCAGTCGGTCGTGGCAGATGCCCGCTCACACTGAGCCTGGTTCTGCTGGAGGGTTCTTCCTGTTAAAAGGGAGTTTTTCCTCTCCACTTTCGCTACATGCATGCTCAGTATGAGGGATTGCTGCAAAGTCAACGCCAGTGACTATCCACTGTCTCTACATGTTCATCCGGGAGGAGTGAATGCTGCAAGTCACTGACTGGATGTAATCTGCTGGGTTTCCTTTCCTTAGATAGAAAAACTTTTTATCCAATTTGAATAAATAACAGAATCTGGCTGCACTGTTCAATGATTAAGATTAATTGGAATGTATGTACCTGAGTTTTGTGAAGTGCCTTGAGACGACATGTGTTGTGAATTGGCGCTATATAAATAAACTGAATTGAATTGAATTAAAGAACGTTTACAATCTAATGAAACCATGCTCCAATAGCTACTGCAACAACAAAAGACTACAGACTCCCATCTCACAGAACTTGGTGGTATGGTTCATGCTCTAAGTGAAATGCTAACCAAAATCTCACCTGCTTCTCCAACTCCTCCAGTTCAAATAGAGAATCCTCCAACGTCCTCAACCCTCTCTTCTGGGATCCGTGAGCCTGACTTCCGTCCATCTGAACTTTTTGATGGTAATCCCAATAACTTTGGTGGCTTTTCTCTCCAGTGTGAGTTAGCATTCAGTCGTTCCCCCTCTCTTTTTCCTACCGCTGCCTCCAAAATTACCTATATTGTAACCTCGCTAAGGGGACCTGCTCTGCGCTGGGCGCACGCCTATTTGGCATCTAACCCTGTTGAGTCTCTTAGTTATGCTACTTTTTTCAGTCACTTTAAGAGGGTTTTCTACCAACCACTCCAGCAGGAGGCAGCGGCTAAGAGAGTATTCACCCTCAAACAGGGAAGGAGAACGTTGGCGGAGTTCGCCATTGACTTCCGGGTGGCAGCGCAGGAGGTGGGTTGGGATGAAGCGGGACTCAAGGGTATTTTTGTTAATTCCCTTGCAGATCAAATAAAGGATCAGTTGGTTTTAAGAGATGAACCCGAAAGACTGGATGAATTAATCAACCTATCGATCCGCATTGACAACCGTCTAAGAGAGAGACGAACAGAAAGGAACTACAATTCCCAGTGGCATCACTCTCTGGCACCTCGAACCACTTTCCTTGACGCACCCACTTCCGTTCAAGCTACAGAGGGGTCTATGGAACCGGAGCCAATGCAGATTAGCCACACTCGACTCTCCCCAGAGGAACAACAACGACGCTTTGAAGCTGTTCTTTGTTTATACTGTGGACAAAGAGGACAGTACATCACAAGATGCCCTAAAAATGGAACAGAGAGAGCTCGTCAATAAAACAGGGGACGTTGATGAGCATATCCCATTTTTCCCGTCTCCCATCTGTGTTTTCCGGCCACTATTATTGTCGGCCAAGAGAAGTTTCCTGTTGACGCCTTTATTGATTCTGGTGCTGAACAAAATCTTATTTCCTCGGACCTGGTTAATAAACTTCAGATACCCTCTCAGCCTCTCAACCACTCCATCTCTGTCACTGGCATCACTGGTCAGCCCATGTCTCAAGTGAGATTTAAAGTTCCTCAGCTTCACATCATTACCTCTGGTAATCATCATGAAAAGGGTGAGTTCTTCATTATCCCTTCCATCACTCCACAATTAGTTTTGGGGTATCCTTGGTTGCAGAAACATAATCCCACTATTAATTGGGTGGAGGGCAGAGTAGAGAGATGGAGTAAATTCTGTCTCCAGAATTGTTTAAGAACTGCCATCTCTCACTCTACTAAACAACTCAAACCTCCTGAGTCTGTTGATTTATCCAAAGTTCCACCTGAATACCATAATCTCGCACCTGTGTTTAGTAAACAAGGGGCTCTTTCTCTACCTCCGCATCGCCCCTATGACTGTTCCATTGATCTCCTCCCAGGCGCTCCACTACCATCCAGCAGACTCTATAATCTCTCCGGACCCGAGAAAGAGGCCATGAAAGAATACATTGAGGATTCTTTGGCATCTGGGATCATTCGTCCTTCCACGCCGGATTTTTCTTCGTGGGTAAGAAGGACGGCACATTAAGACCTTGCATTGATTATAGAGGGTTGAATCAAATTACTATTAAAAATAAATACCCACTACTACTTATTGACTCAGTACATGAACAACTCAATTCTGCCAAGATCTTCACTAAGCTCGACCTGCGCAACGCATACCATTTGGTCCGGATCCGTGAGGGCGATGAGTGGAAAACAGCTTCAAAACCCCCTAGGACATTTTGAGTATCTAGTCATGCCTTTCGGTTTAACTAATGCACCCGCTGTTTTTCAGGCACGCATTAATGATGTTCTTCGTGATTTCCTCAACCTCTTTGTTTTCGTTTATCTGGATGACATTTAGATTTTTTCCCAGGACATAGAACAACATTGCCGACATGTCAGAACAGTTCTCCAAAGGCCTTACGAAAATCAACTCTTTGTTAAAGCAGAAAAATGTGAGTTCAGCGTCACCTCCGTGTCTTTTTTGGGTTTCATTTTTGAAGCAGGCAAATACAGAACTGATCCCGAGAAGACCAAGGCAGTGGCAGAGTGGCCTACTCCAACTGATCGCAGGCAACTTCAAAGGTTCTTGGGATTTGCGAATTTCTACAGGAGGTTTATAAGGAACTACAGTCAGGTCACTGCACCCCTCACTCAACTCACCTCCTCCCTGAGAACATTCCATTGGACCCCTGAGGCGGAAAGGGCATTTGTTGAGTTAAAGACTTTCTTCGGCGCCCATATTGACCCATCCTGATCCGTCAAAACAATTTATCGTAGAGGTTGATGCTTCCGACATTGGAGTAGGGGCCATTTTATCTCAACGGTCCCCTGTGGACGATAAAATACATCCATGTGCCTATTTTTCTCGTCGCTTGTCTCCAGCAGAGCAAAATTATGATGTGGGCAACTGTGAACTTTTAGCCATAAAGTTGGCGCTTGAGGAATGGCGGCATTGGTTAGAGGGTACTGAAATCCCTTTTCTCATTTGGACTGATCACAAGACTTAACCCCAGACAAGCCCGTTGGTCTCTGTTTTTTGCTCGCTTTCATTTCTCTATCTCCTACAGACCCGGTTCCAAGAACACTAAGCCAGACGCTCTCTCTCGCCAGTTCTCTCATTCTAACCAACCCAAGACTGAAACCTCCATCTTCCCGGACTCTTGTATTGTGGGCGCCCTCACCTGGGCCATTGAGAAGGACATCAGAGAGGCACAAAGGTCCGAACCTGACCCAGGTACTGGCCCAGTGGGCAAGATGTTTGTTCCCAACTCTGTCGTCAATAAAGTTCTGAATTGGGTGCACAACAATAAGCTGACTTGTCATCCTGGGGTGACTCGCATGACCACATTTACCAAGAGGTATTTCTGGTGGCTGACTATGAATCTCAACATTAAAGACTTTGTTGCAGCTTGTCTCACATGTGCTCGGAACAAAAACACCAATCAACCCCCTGCTGGTCTTCTTCAACCTCTGCCCACCCCTAGCCGCCCCTGGTCCCACATTTCCATTGATTTCATTACTGGTCTCCCTCCATTTGACGGTAACACCGTCATCCTTACTGTTGTTGATAGATTTTCTAAAGCAGCCCATTTTGTTCCATTATCCAAGCTCCCATCTGAATTTGAGACTGCCCAACTCCTGGTTCTCATCGTTTTTCGCATCCATGGTATTCCTATGGATATTGTTTCTGACCGAGGCCCGCAGTTCATCTCGCGAGTCTGAAAGGAGTTCTGCAAGGCTCTAGGTGCCTCCGTAAGTCTTTCATCAGGATACCACCCACAATCTAATGGGCAGACAGAAAGATGCAATCACGAACTTGAAGTCTCCTTAAGGTGCATAGTAAATGACAACCCCTCTTCTTGGTGCAAACACCTCACATGGATTGAATATGCTCATAACACACATACTTCCTCTGCTACCGGTTTGTTCCCCTTTGAGGTTTCCCTTGGCTATCTACCACCGCTGTTTCCCAGTATTGAGTCTGACATCCTGGTCCCCTCTGTTCAGCATCATGTTTCCAGGTGTCGTAGGATTTGGCGACAGACCAAGAGGACCCTCCTACGCACTCTGTTTCCAGGGTAGAGTTAATTTAAGCTCACAGAGAAATCGTAAAGAGATAATAATACAACACATCTGTACTGAGGAAACCTGTTGCCAACATTCAGATACATACTGTGTGTTCTGTGTACCCCCTGCAAAATGCAGAGAAACTCTTCCAGTCATACTGAGGAACATCAGGTTTGTAGATGGCTACAAGAAGCCTCTCACTTAAGCTATTAACGCCAAAGGGGGTGACACTAACTTTTGCTTCAGCTGGAAAAAACGTTTCATATCTTTTGCTTAACAAGTAAAACAATCTACTCTGCTGAAGTGCAATTAAACCACTTTCTTTTCCAGAGATAAAAAAGACGTTAGTGTATAAAGATTTTTTGATAAAGGACTGAGTATTTATTATGGTGTCGTTATTTTGTCATATGACTTTATGTGCTAATGTGTCGATCTGTTACATTAAACCCCACTACTATGCGAATCACTGTATTACGTTTCTTAAGGAGTCTTTTGCAGTCACTCATCACTAGATCTTCTAGTTTTCTGAAGTCAAGTATGTCGGTCTCCTTTCTTAAGTGATCGCAGGATGCAGTGATGGACAGTCCGATCAGGGTATTCCTCTGCGCTAACACTTCCACTGCTCCTTTATGGGCAAGCAGGAGCTGACCTGCAAGGCAAGGATTAGGGTTAACTTCAACCCTCATCTGTGCTCATGATCGAAAGAACAAGATTCTGTGATGTAAGAACATCCCAACTGATTTTGGGTCAAATGTTTACAAGTTCCACCTCAACTATGTGCTTAATGAAGCTGTAAATACGCAATCATAGTTTTGGCTTGATGATTGACCTCTCATCTTGACCCCCAGTTCCTGGTTTAGTTTATTTGAATTGCTTGGTTTCCTCACACAGACCATCCATCCATCCGTCCATCCATCCATCCATCCATCCATCCATCCACTTTCTATACCAACCTATTTGTGCAGGTTTCAGGGGGACTGGTGCCTGTCTCCAGTGGTCATGACACAAGAGGCAGTTGCTACACCTTCGACAGGTCGTCAGTCGATTACAGGGAAAAAGAGAGGCACACAAGACAAATAACCATGGACACACTCGGACCTAAAGGCAACTTAGTGTCACCAATTAAACTAGTAGGCATGCATGGGGAGAGCATGCAAACTCCAAGTATCAAGTCCCTGGCAAGGCTTTGAAGTGCTAGCAAGTGTGCGGCTGTGCAGCCCAAGCCTGCTTTATCTATTCCCAAATCAGTCTGTGATGTGTGCTGTGGATCATTGTCCTGCTAGAACACCTAACTATATCCAAACCTCAGCCATCTAGTTCAGGATTTGAGGTCAACATTGTTTTAGACATAGAATTCCAACTTATTATTTCATCCCCTTGCACCAGTACCACTAGCAGTAAAACAGCCTCACATCATGAAGCTCCCACTATTGCGTCTTACCTTGACTTGTCCAAACATACCTCTGTTTTAAAGTAAAACAACAATCCATAAATATTTCCTCTACTGTGGATTAGAGACAATTAATCCACAATAAAATCCAACTTGTGATTTTAAAATTAGTTGAACATGTACACTCACCGGCCACTTTACTAGGTACACCTTGCTAGTACCGGGTTGGACCCCCTTTTGCCTTCAGAACTGCCTTAATCCTTCGTGGCATAGAGTCAACAAGGTACTGGAAACATTCCTCAGAGAGTTTGGTCCATATTGACATGATAGCATCACACAGATGCTGCAGATTTGTCGGCTGCACATCCATGATGTGAATCTCCCGTTCCACCACATCCCAAAGGTGCTCTATTGGATTGAGATCTGGTAACTGTGGAGGCCATTTGAGTACAAGTGAACTTATTGTCATGTTCAAGAAACCAGTCTGAGATGATTCGTGCTTTATGACATTACGCGTTATCCTGCTGAAGGTAACCATCAGAAGATGGGTACACTGTGGTCATAAAGGGATGGACATGGTCAGCAACAATACTCAGGTAGGCTGTGGCGTTGACACGATGCTCAATTGGTACTAAGGGGCCCAAAGTGTGCAAAGAAAATATCCCCCACACCATTACACCACCACCACCAGCCTGAACCGTTGATACAAGGGAGGATGGATCCATGCTTTCAAGTTGTTGACGGCAAATTCTGACCCTACCATCCGAATGTTGCAGCAGAAATCGAGACTCATCAGACCAGGCAACGTTTTTCCAATCTTCCATTGTCCAATCTTGGTGAGCCTGTGCGAATTGTAGCCTCAGTTTCCTGTTCTTAGCTGACAGGAGTGGCACCCGGTGTGGTCTTCTGCTGCTGTAGCCCATCCACCTCAAGGTTCGACGTGTTTTGCGTTCAGAGATGCTCTTCTGCATGCCTTGGTTGTAACGAGTGGTTATTAGAGTTACTGTTGCCTTTCTATCAGCTCAAACCAGTCTGGCCATTCACCTCTGACCTCTGACATCAACAAGGCATTTGCGCCCACAGAACTGTCGCTCACTGGATATTTTCTCTTTTTCAGAACATTCTCTGTAAACCCTAGAGATGGTAGTGCGTGAAAATCCCAGTAAATCAGCAATTTCTGAAATACTCAGACCAGCCCGTCTGGCACCAACAACCATGCCACGTTCAAAGTCACTTAAATCACCTTTCTTCCCCATTCTGATGCTCGGTTTGAACTGCAGCAGATCGTCTTGACCATGTCTACATGCCTAAATGCATTGAGTTGCTGCCATGTGATTGGCTGATTAGAAATTTGCGTTAACGAGCAGTTGGACAGGTGTACTTAATAAAGTGGCCGGTGAATGTATGTTGCAGTTCAACGTGGAAAAACAATAGACATGTGCACAGTCCGGCAGGACTTGTTCCTCACAGCATACTTGCCTGGGCTAAAACACCTTAAAAGTGAATTGCCATCTATTTGTTGTAGATTTAACGATGAACTTTGTTCTGTTAAGATGTTGCCAGATTAAAAACCTAAACTGTGAAGAGTAAAATGTTAAGATCCTGCTGGGGATACTCTAAATGTTGATAATGAACAGCATTGTATTTGTAGGTTTTTAATAGCAATAAAAGAAAGTGTCAGATTTGTTTTTAAAGTATAAAATTTCATGTTAAAGCCTAATTGAATGAATATGTATGGGTGATATTTTGAGAGGCACAGCACTGAGCATCTTGTATCTGTTCATAGCTCATGCTGAGAGACAAATTATTGATAATCTTCCCATCAGAGATGCTGAATTCAAATGTCAGGGCTAATTTCCTCAATCTACAGCGCAGCAGACAGGCTAGAACTACCATCACCAGCAGCAACCTGTCCGTCTAAAACACAATTCTGTCAGCTGTATTTAAAACAGTTCAATAAATGTGAACTGACTGATGCACAGCTTTAGGCAACAATTTAAATAACTAAATTACTTTTATCTATAACGAACAGACTGCAGGGTGAAACCAGTAAATCACATTGTGTTTGATTGTTGGTGTCATCATGGTTTGAATGCTTCATGGGGTTTGTTCATTAATCACATCACTGAGCATAGAAGGAACGCAAAGGAAGCTGAGAAATAGGAAAAAGCATCAGAAATTGGGATTATTAAATTAAGTTCAGTTTATTTATGCTGCTTAGCTCAAGGCACTTCATATGATAAAGAACTCCAATCTTAAATTACATTGAATTAAGTCCTTATTCCTTTTATTGAATACAGTTTTCTCAAATCCATTCCAAACCAGTATAGAGAGATTCAAAATCAAATCTAGTTTAATTTGGTAAAATAACAATATATTTCAGGTAGATCTTATTCATTCATATGCATTCAGAAAATGCCAGTTTCTGAAACTATATCTACCAAAAGAACCCGTAAATTGCACTTAATCTTCACTTTGACGCATTCCCTATTCCATAAATAATTAAATTGCTAAAATTGCACCGTGCGGCTGCCGTGGTCACTCTAAATTGCCCTTAGTGTATGAATGAGTGTGTGCATGGTTGTTTGTGTGTTGCCCTGCGATGGACTGGCGACCTGTCCAGGGTGTACCCCGCCTCCCACCCATAGACTGCTGGAGATAGGCACCAGCTCCCCCGCGACCCACTATGGAATAAGCGGTAGAAAATGACTGACTGACTGGCTAAAAACTAATAACCAAAATAACTAAAAGCCTCTACTCTGCTTTTATTAACTGATAGCCATTTTCCACCGACATGGTTCGGAGCATCAGAAATGTGATGTCGAACCGGTGATGTGTGTTTCCACCAACGAACAGAGGTTCCAGAGCGCTAACTGGTTAAAGTCGGGCACCGCAAAATACTTGGTTCTTCTGAGTGAACCGTCGCATCACTCGTGGGTGGGTCGAAGCCGCAGACAATAAAAACAGCAATCACGGCCACGCAGACGAAGAAAGTATAAACAAAAAAACACTAAATAAGCATTGTACAACTATTCATTTATGTTATAGTAAACATTTGCAAATGAAAACATTGTACATACCATTGTTCATGTAAAAAGTTGGAGTCTCCTTTTATATATTAACTGTGGTTTATGGATGCTCTTTTTTTGCAATTAAAGGAACATTGTGCGCAGTTCAACAAGCTCTACTGACACCACCACACCCCCCACACCCCCACATTGTGTAACGCCCGCTGTTCATGACTGGTGCTTGGTTCCGAAAACTGGTGGAAACGTGCATCAGTGCTCAACAAAACCCTAAAGTTCGAAGGCACCCGAACCATTCCGGTTCAAAAACAAGAGTTCCTTGGAAAAACGCTATGTGTGAACTTTTTACTCTATTTTGAAATTAACAGTTAGCCAATGAAAAGAACCTGAAATTGAAGAAATATGGTCCCTTCTTTTAATTTTCATCTGAACTG